>JAMLFT010003803.1:0-21123 GCA_026544285.1 Pachyrhizus erosus | reverse complement strand
AGTTGATAATAAAATATATGAAAAAAATTTAAGTAATAAAATATATAAAGATTGAAAATTTGTATAAAAAATTAAATAATAAAATTTGTAAAATAATGATAATTGGATGATAAAATATAAAATAAAATATATTGATATTAAAATATAAAAAGAAAAGAAAAAGAAAATTGATATTCGTATTAAAATGAATTAATTAGCTACTTGAAGAATGTTTTGAAATTGATTGTTTTGATGGAAAGGGTATTTGAAACTAAGATTTTATTTTTCAGATAAGATTTTAAGATTATGACCAAAGATCCAATGATGTTCTTTTCTTTTGCTTGGTATATGTTTTGTATGGTGGCGATTATTTGCAATAACACGAGACAGTAATCCGTCATGAATAGGACGTGACAGTTGGGAAGTGATGAAAGCCATTTATTTATTGGAAAAACACTTAAAAGAAACTGTGTTCCCCACCATTCACAACAATTACTTGGGACCACAAAAGTTCATCAGTCTGCTGCAAATTTTTTTAAGAAATTCTGTCCACAGTGAAAGATTTGAAACAACTGATAAATTATTATTTTCATTATGTGAACAGAAAAGTAGTTTCTTAATACGTCGTTGCTGTTGCATTCAAAGTGAGTTCTCTTAACACTGTGCATGTTTAGATATTTACTTTTAAATTAATGTGGTTTTATATAATAACTTTAAATAAATATTTTTTTTATAATAATGTAATTAATATTGGGATAATAACAAATATTATAAAAATTAATTTTGACATAATTGTGTTTGAAATTTTTTAATTAAATTTTATTTTGGATATGTAATGATTAAAATAACTTAGGATCCACGTCAGTTTTAAAACAAAAAACACTAACTTTTATGTTTTTCTAAACTTTTGGGTAGACGATTCTATCCTGCGCTATGAATTAAATGGTCCACCAATGGACCATTTTTAACAACTATATATGAAAAAAATTCAACGTATCAAATTCAACATACTAAAAATTATTATTATTATTTATTATTTAATTAAAATTAATCAATCTATTAATTTTATTTTTATTTTTTAAAATATATTTTTTATCATTATTTTATAATTAAAATTGTGTCAATATGACGTTTGATAAATTATGCAAGTGATTTAATTTTATGTATTTTTTTCTCTTTCTTTTTTTACACTTTATCATTGTTTGAGTTTGAGATTAAGATTTAAGATTTGACACACATTTTTTCACTAATCACAAATCAATCATCACCAATCTTAAATATGAAAAAATAATATTAAATTTAGAATTGTGACCTACATGTTTTATATATTCCTAAAGAAATTTATCATCGTCACACTTGAAACATGTGCTCCAAGAGTACATCACCTCTTGTTGATGATAGTCTCGATCAATGATTCTAACAAAGATTGTATTTTTAGATAGGTTAAGTATGGTCAAGAATACAACCATGATAGATACTTACTTTTGTCGCTCTCGTGCAACAATAAAATGTGATGATTTAGGGGTGGGGGTGCTAATCTGAATCCTAAATCGATGGTTGCTCCCAACAGTGGCATGGATTTGAAGAGTATGCAAATGAGATAAGAGATGGATTATTTGATTGGTTAATGGATTAATTATATTTAATTGACAAATAAAATTGATTATAATTTTTATAATATTTTGAATTTGGAACGTAGTTTTTTTTTATAATATAACCAATGGTGATCATAGGTGGTTCACGGGTGGACCATGTGTAACAAGATTCCATCATAAAATCCACCAAACTTTTGATGCAAAAATTTAACCTTACACACGTTTGATTATTCTCCAATGGTTGGATGTCTCACAAGCAAGGATCTTATACCTTAAATACGATGAGATTATCACTATTATAGTTGTCCTAATTACCAAAGTGTATTCATGCACATATGTGTTTTATCTTGTTATTCGTCACGACAATACCAACATGAAATAAAGGTATACTTAGAACAAAATATAGGACTCACATTGAGGGTGATGCAAAAGTCACTTCCAAATGCTTCAATGAGACTTAACTTCGCAATTTAGAATAATGTTTTCAACACACATCCAAACATCTTGATCAATGTAAAATTCATGTTTGACTTATCTTAAACATTAGTCATATCTTCCAAATGCACATCCAAGTATGCTTATTGTCAAGTTTCCCACCATGAAAAGTCTTTGTTCATTGTTAATTAACTCGTTAAAAAATTTGCTTAAAAAATTTCCTTATTATTTCTTTTCTTTCTTTCTTTTTTCTTTTTTCCCCTAATTAGTTATCCTCTCTCATAATCAACATTCCCACCTTCATCCTCTTCTTCCTCAAGTTCAACACTTCGTCTTCATTGTCTTCTTCTTTGTTGTTGTTGCCTTCTTTCTCTTGGTCCTCCACTATGTCCACCACCTCACCTCCCCCATTACCCCATGTGAAGGTAAAAAAGGGAAAATAAAATAGGACATAAAAGGGAGATAAAGGTTTAATGGTGGTTTTTATAAGGGGTTTTGCAATGGAATTTGTGACAAACATTGATAATTTTAGTTTAAATGTTTATCGTCGATCCAAATCTAAGTTATAAAATCTTTTTAATTTTCATTAATTAATTATTTTTAATATTAAACTTGCTGTCTTTTTAAATAAAAGAAATGATAAACTAATAAATTTCATCATTCAACAACAAGAAATATTGAATTAAACTATGTTGTTAAAATGCTTATCCAAGATATATTAAGCTTGATTTAACATGACTTACTCTATATTCATTTTGTATTGATATCTATAAATAAATTGAATATTAAGTCTTAAGCTAATCAAACTAACTCTTTCTATCTAACCTTGATAGGGTCTATCATTGTAAGAGAATGGATAAAAATATTAATTTGAATTTGGTATTAAAAAATACAAAATAAAAATTATTTTTGTAATTTTATTAAATTTGATTTGTGTTTTTTTTTTCCTTTTCTTATGTTTTCATTTATTTGGTTTTTTATCCTCATTGATAAGGTATTAATCTTTACTTCTTATTTCATTTTAGTTTTAGTTCTAATTTTATTAATGAGTAAGGATACATTTTATACATATTAAGGTATAATAAAAGGAGACCAAAATAGGATAAATATTTATGTCATAAGACAACTTTTATCATATGTATTATTTAATAAGTAATTGACATCACAAATAAAAATATGAATCTTATTATAGTATCATTTATGGTATTAATTATTTTTATACAACAATTATATTGATGGTTGTAATAATTATATTGACAATAATTATAATGATAATGACATAATTCACTGTTATAATGATAGTGATAATAAAAATAATTATCATGGTCATAATTATGATGATAGTGGTATATGATTATGATATCAACCATAATAATAATAGTTGTAGTGATAATAATAATAATAAAAATATTAAATATGATAATAGAAAAAATATAATTATTAAATAAAAAATAAAAATAAATATTTTTATCTATTAAATATTGTACTTAAGATAAAACAAAAAATATCTTATATACTTTATTGAATAATAAAATATTAATTTTTTTTGTCTATTTATCTTCATTTGATTTATGTTGTTCATTATTTATTTATTTTTAAATCAAACATACAATAATTATATTTATGTTATGTATTACCATATTTTTTTAGCTAATTAAATAAACCATAAAAAAATCAGTCAAGTTATATTTAAATATTGTTAAATTTAGTCGTATTTACCTTCGATTTTGTTCATATCTGTCATTTGCTGGTTTTTTTGAGTTATGCATAAAAGGTCGAGTCTCTTTCCTTTCACGTTTCACACATTAGTGAAATTGGATTTTAATATAATTCTTTGCCAAATACTTATTCGTCGTTACACTGACACAGTAGACTTTAATTGTATCTATTTTTTCAAGCTCAAGAAAATATTTTTGTAACAAAACATTATTAGAAAATTTTAAATCTACTATTTTTATCTTAAAAAACATTAATATTTTTTTTGATGTTTTAATTTTTTAAAATTACATTAAATTTAATTTTTAAAAATTAATTGATTAATTAAATATTTTTTAACTAAAATATACATTTTAAAGAATTTCTAGTTTTAATTCTTAAACTTTTTTAACTGGTCACCGTTCCTAATGAATATGATAAGGAAAAAATAATTAAGAGAATAAAATCTGTAAAACAAAAGTATTTTAAAGATTAAAAATAAAAAACTTAAAGATTAAAAAAAATAATAAAATCATAAATTTACATTAGTCTATCGGCCTACCTAAACAATAAATTATAATACCATATAATAAACATAATAAATTGTAAATTCATATTAAAAATTACTATTACATAATTTTTATGTCTAGATATTCTTCTATTTTATTTTTCTAAAAAAAATTATATATAATTAATAAATATTAAATTAAAAATATCAAAAAATTAAACGCGTCTAATAAATAATAAAAGAATCAAGTTAAAATGAATCAAACAAGTAAAACTTAAAAATAATTCTCTAACAAATCAAATTTAAATAATTTTTTTTATCAATGAAACAAATTGAAAGACTACTACATATAGTATATATTTTTCGCAAAGCAAACTTGAGGCCATTTAGTTTAACTTGGCTGGCTTACACTTATAAGTTCTGTGTGATGATACAACTCTTTGGTTGTTTTCATGAATATGTATAATCAATTAGTCATAATTAAATAAGTCACGCTATGTATTCACGAGATTGCTTTCTATTCCCTGTCCCATATGATCTCATTATTGATTCAATTATTAGGTAAATCCAAAGATATCCCTTTGGAATCACTCTAATAATAAATTGGACCCTTAACAATAATAAAAAGAACTACAAAATACAATTTGACTTTAATTTGTTGTTGAACTTCCAGAAATTCTAACACAATGTGTATATATAGCACAGTTAACTTCAGCTTATATAAAAGGCTATTAGTAACTAATGTTTTAAAATACATTAGTTAAAGAAAAAAAAGATATTAAATTATATAAGAGTATAATTTTAAATTATAAAAAATAGCATTTTTACGTATCTCAATAATTTTTTTCTTTTACTTTGTTAATGAAAGTCTTGATGGTTAACATTTATCTATATAAATTAATGTTATTTTTATCATCTCTTTTCTTTCTTGGGTTCATCTCTCTTTCTTATTTATTTCTTTATTTTTCATTTTTCTACTTTTAAAAGATTTATTTATTTTGCATTTTTCATTTATTTGGAATTAAGTTAATATTAATTATTATTTTTCATTATACCCTTATTTTTACTTAATTTTTAAATATTTTATACATTTATCATAAATAAAAGAGAAATAATAAATGCCACATTAAGAAGTTAAAATAATTATAATATTCTAGTCTTAATTAGTATGAAGTTTCTGTGAAACAAGTTGCATGTTACCTACATGCTTCATGATCTGCAGTTATTTTTTAATTAACTCCATCAATTCTAAATACAAAATATGTGTACACGACTCTACCTACCTAGCAAATTTAACCATTAAAGTTTGATTTGACATCTAGCAATTAACTCCTTAATTGTCATAATAATTTATTCTCTACACTTTTATTTTTACGATGTGGTTAACATCGTCTCTTTGTAATAATAATCATAAAAAATATCGTCTCTTGGAATTAATTCTTAGCTATTTGAAGTAAAATTATTAAATTTATCTATTATATTAAAATATAAAAGTATGATAAATAATTTATTCTTCACTTTTCAATAATTTTTTTTAATTATTTAATGTAATTTGGATGAGAATTTTAAAAAGTTAATTTTAAATAAAATTAATTTTAATGTTAAATAATTTATATTTAAATATTTTTATAATATAGTTGGTCTAAAATAACTGAAATTTGAGTATGGCATTTGAGTTTTGATTTAAGTTATAATATTTTTGAGTGCTACTTATGTATTCATATTTAGATGTCAGCTTTTTATTTTTTTTCTTCTTATTAAATTAGATATTAAAGGTGTCCCTCCAATTTAATGATTAATCCTGTTCATGTATTAATATAAAAAAAGTACACACACAAAAAAAATTAAATACAAATTCTTTCATTAAATATATCGTTTCTTTACGTGTGAACTTAACAAACCCTATCCTTTTACATCAACCTTGTAGGTTAAATGCCACCTTAGATTATTAATTGTGATCATGTCAAATAATTTTTGTAATTTTATTTTTATTAAATCAAACTTAAAATTTTTCATTAATTTTGAATACTGTATTTTGTTCTCTTTTTTCAAATTTTCTCTAATAAAATTGAATTACTAAAATAAAAAATACCACAAAAATAAAATAAATGATTGTGCAGGTTATTTTGAATTTTGAAACAATCTCATGTTCAATAGAGATTGTCCAGTGACGTCTAAACTTCTATATAAAGAGAGTATTAGATTCACGAATTTCAAATATATTGTCATTATTACTTTTTATAATTAAATTTCAAAGTATAATTAATATAAATTTTAGAATATAAAACTATTTATTTATATAAACATAAAACAGATCACTTGACATTGAATGCTTCTCTAAAAAATAGACATATAATAAATGTCCTATCATCCATTCAAACGTACATCAAGGTTCAGTAAGTTAAATAATATGTATAAGTTATTATAAATTTTTAATGTTTGAATTTAATTCTTATGAATAAAAAGAAACGTGTTCCATATTATTTTTTAATAAAATAAACATACGCTTTATTTCAATGGTAGTTTGTAATTATAATGTTTCATATTCAAGTCAGAGCTATAAGAGCATGACATACCACTGGTATGTTAGTTTTAACCAAAGAAGAATGAAAAAGTAAACCAAAAACCATTATTTGATATTTCTATAGTACAACTTTTGTATCCTTTTTATAGCATCTTTTGTTTTTAGAATTTGTAGTAGAACAGTTGTAGGAATATCATGATTATGGAATGACAAAATTAATGTATCCATTTGATCATATAGTAATATATGATTAATGTTATTTCTGGATCCTACCACAATTTTATTTTAACAAAGAATACACGCACATAAGGATATGAATTCTTTGGAGTTTAAAAATATACTGTACTTGGTGTAGTTTGATCTAATGACTTCCATTGGCACTATCCAATTATTTATATTTTTTTTATAAAACATTTAATATTTTAAGGGCCAAGATGCATGCAATTTAAGAATTAAATTGTACACGTACTGGATTTGCACACATAAGTAGTTTGATGTGTCAGAAATGTTTATAAAAGATATAAGTTTTACTAGGCTTTCTGATGAGTGACAAATGTTCCAATCAGCACCAAGTTTTAGACTTTAGGTTGATCCTAAAATGTAACAATGCCTGATCTATTGTTATGTTCTATCTTTTTCTATTGTAGATTGATCTGTGTATAGGATAATGTCATCAATTCAGTGAAACCTATTAGGTGTTAATATTAATTAACATATTTGAAGCATTTAATTAGCAAGAATACAGTCCTAATGTGAAGCTTATTAGTCCTTAAGCTGTGCATGATTGATACATGTAGGCTTATTTTTAAGAATACATGTAGGATATGTTTTATAGAGATGAGAGAAATAAAAAGATAAAAATAAAAATAAAATAAAGTAAAAATTGAAGATGTTTGTTTTAAAAAATAAGTAAAAATTAATATATTAAATCTCATAATTTTTAAAATTATTTTTATTTTATTTTTCTTTCTCTAAACATTCAAAATTATTTTTATCTAATCTATATTATTTCCATCTACCATATCAAATAAGGCGTAAATTTTGGAAAGGTTCATGGATAAATTAAAATTAAGAAACTAAAATTATTTTTAACCTAAATTTTCATGTATATTATCCAAATCACTCCTCATTATATTGAACTTAATGAATTTATAAAGTTTATGAAAAATTAATTCACTTTAGATTCATAAAAAAATATTTCGTATATTAAAAAAAATCAATGATAAAAAAAAGTCTAATATATAATTCTCATTTATAATTTTTTTTTTTAAATTATGTTAGACTTCGCTCGTGGTCATGAAATCAATCTTAAATTCATATACTTCATCTATTATAAAATAATGGTTCTTTGAAATTTTTATTTCAAAATAATAGTACTTTTATCTTTTTTAAGTTCTTAAACAAAGTCAAACATGTCAATATTAATTTAAAATATAAATGTAAATATTTACAAAAATGGACATCACATCAACGTAAAAGTGTTTGCCCAGCACTCATTTTGAGGCAATTAAGGCAAGAAGACAGTATTGATTGAATCTTCCTCGTAGAACCATTTATTAGGTCCACCTATTTAATCTCTTGATACTATTCCTTTCGTCCTTTAGCTTATGCAAATGTAACACAAGTTCATTTCGTTCCACACATGCTGGATAAAAGAAAACATCTAAATATTCTATACACAAATTAGGTGCAAAAAACATTTAGTTGAAAGCCACAAGACATAAAGGAGATAACATATTGATTAATGCAACCCAGTTAACCCTTAGCTAGCAGCTACAATCTTCAAGATTAGAAAGACACCAAGCACAGTGGCTCTCCTCTCTTTCATCTCTCAACACCATCCAATGCTTCAACTCCTCATTCTCTACAAGACTCTCTCCATGGACCATCATTCCACCCACTGAAAACTCAATTAGGGTTTTCCATACAATAACAATGTATTTTTTTTCTATTATTCTATGTAATATGTACTGTATGTTTGTATTGTATTCTTTATTTGTTTTAAGAGTAAAAATATGTAGTTTTTGTGTATAAAAGTGTTACGTGGTTTTTTTTTTGTTTTTTTTTATCAGAAATGTTATGCGGGTTTGACTTGATGTTTCAAAGCATTTATTGGTACAAAATTATTAACTTTTTGGCAAGTTCATCTCTCAGGAAAGTTGCGGAGGTTGCAATGGATTTCTATATAGATAATTTTTATAAGAAAATTAAGAAGGATACCAGTGACAAATTATATAAGAATAAATGTTGATACCATACTTTTTAATATTTTTTATTTAAATTAATTAAGATTCACCAAGTTATAAATGAAACTTATTAAGTAGGGAACATGATTTAGAGTGTATTTGAAAAAAAAAAACTTAAATTTAAATTTAACTCTTGAAAAATATTTTTTTTTTATTTTGATCTTTATTTTTTTTATTGTGGTCCTTTAAAATTTTTAATCATTTAATTTTAATTCATACTGTCAAATTTTTTTAATTTATTCTTTATTATCTTTTAAATGATAACATAACAATGATGATTCTTAAATAATTTGTTATATCATTAAAGAGTTTGACAAGATAATTATGTATAATTTTTTTATTAAATTATATTTTTAAATATCTTATTAATTAATTTAATGTCATTAACTATTTTAAATAAGAAATAAATTTATTAAAAATTACATGTGATCGTTTTATAAATTTTTTTAATAATATAATAAATCATTAGATTATCAAAGTTGTTATTATAATATTGTTTAATATTTTTACTTGATAATAGAGACTATAATAAAAATAAAAATTAAAAAAAAATAATTTTTTTTAAAGAATCAATATAAAAAATAACTCATTATTTATAATTTATTTGAGTTTACCTCATGACATTAACATTTTTGGAAGTGTTTAAAAGAATTTATAAAAATAACTTATAATATGTTCTTATTTCAATGAATTTTCCAAAATAACAAGAATGACTTGTAATTTACATGTAAATGTTTAATCCTATTTCTTTTTCGATTATAAAAATAACTTATGCATAATTGCTTACACAATAAACATTTATTTAATAAATACTTAATTAATTTGTTTAAGGAAATGCACCCTTATGTTTTATTGTTGTTGCGGTACTTATATCAAACTATGAAACTCTAGTAAATTTAATCCTCATAAATTTAGTTAAAAGTAATTGAATTTTAGAAAAATGAGTTATACTTTTTCTCCTAAGTCCTAAAACATTTATTGCTGTTATAGTACTTGGAAGAACAGATTTATATTTTATTTTATTTTATTTTGTATTCGTGATTTCTTTTAATGTTCTTTTATATTTGTATTTGTATTTTCTCTTTTTAAAATTAAATATAATATTAATTATTATTTTATTGATTATATCTTTGTTTTTATACTTATCAAGAATATAAAGAAATAACAGTATAGAAAATGCTAAATAAAATAAGAAAGATAAAAAATATATAAAAAATATAAATAAAAGTATTGAATATACTTATAATTTGAGTGTGTGTGTGTATATTAAATGATAGATAGAAGAAATTAGAAAAATAATACATACAATATTTATCAGACTATCACCACATACTATAGTCAGAGGTCATCGTGGCGATTCAGGCAAAGGGATGAAATAAAATTGCTGAATACAGTAATTAACGAATATTTATTGGTACTGTAGAAATAGAAGTCAATATCAATTGCAGAAGTTGAAAGGAAAAAATAGAGAAGGAGGTGCAGATTAGGGATGGTAAAATTTTCCATGACCGTGGCTATTCCTTCGAATCCACTTTTATTTTTATACAGAATATTTAGTTTTAGCGGCTATAGATATGAATATGAATATTATTAATATTTCAAAAACAGAATCAGAGATAGAGATACATATATAATTACCATTTCGTAAGTATACTCATATTTATTTTTTAAAAATTAATTATTATATTTTTATTTATTTAAATTTTTATGAGACTTAATGTTTTTTAATTATAATGAATTAAATTTATGATTTATTTAATTTAATGATTTATAAAATATTATTAAAATAATAATAATAATAATAATAATAATTTTAATAGATGAGACGAGTATATCCCGTCCCGAACCGGTAGGAAAATAAGTAAAAACTTAATGGTCATAAGAGATTAAATACAAAGACGGATAGAAAATTAAAAAAGGAGTCGGAGAACAAGAAACAACCTACTCGTCACCGCCCGTTTCACTGCTCAGTGCAGATTTGTTTCAGTCAATTTGAATATGGAAAAAGTAAGTGGCAGAGGGCAATATGGTGACCATGCCTTTCTCTAACTTTTTTTTCGTCCTTTTCTTCTTTTTTGATGCTTTAGTTGCTTTGTGCCTTCCCTCCCTAGATTTGCACTTTATGCTGGATCCCTCCCTTGTTTCCAAAATGAAACAAAGCACTACTATATATATATATCATTTTTAGTATTTAGCATACAACAAGAATATTAATTAATGAGTTTGATATACAACTTAATATAATCCAGACCATAAAATTATTAAAACAAATCTTAAAAGTTCACATTATTATATATTTTTTTTACAGCATCAATCAATTAGAGATCGTCGCAAACTTAACACATCTATTACAAAAGTCAATAATCTTAACATATATAATATCTTATTATAAAATAAGTGTAAAAAATTTAAAAACTTTTTACATTCTAATTAAATTCTTTTCTTAAACTCCACCTAATACTCTTTTTCAGGTTGAAGATATCCAAGCGGGGCAGGGAAATTCCATGCCATGCAGTTATCAACTATCATCCTTATCCTCCTGCCCAAGTTTGGCCCAAATAACAAAGAAAGAAAACCTTTTTCATGTAATGTATTAAACTCGATAATTGGGTTTTTTTTTTTTTTTTTTTTTTTTTACATTTCTATTATTTATTGAGTGATTATTCTTGGTCTGATTCTAATCAGACAAATGTTTTGACCGTCCCCTTTACTACCCAAAAATGGAATCTGTTTCATGTCTGATCTAAAGGACGCACTTGACAAATGTTGTTCGAGTTACCCTTTAAATAATCTATTTTTTCTCTTAATTTATTACATATATCAACCAGAATAATATCTCACAAGCCACACTAAATATTTAAAAAATCATTTTTACTAAAACATGCTTGCACAATTTATGTAACATTTATACTCACTAAAGTTGCAAATTCATGTGTTTGATTCCCCATCCAGGATCTATGGTTAATGTTAAATCATTAAAAAAATAATCTAGAAACAACTATTAGCTGTGTTGAGAACCATGTTCAAAAGTGTCTAACGTGTTTACAAAACTCAGTCAAAATTATGCAAAAATATCAACAAAATGAGACAAAGCGAATCTTCTTCACAAAAGACGCTGTACCAACTGACAATGGAACCCCCCACCCCACCCCCAAAAGAAAACGTAGCTTAATCAAAAAGGGCTCAACATTAGCTGTAGATGTACCCAGAAAAACAGGCAGCGACAGTGAATTTCATCTTCGTTTTCAGTTGAAATACTAGACAAATATTTGTGAAAAAATGCTCAACAAATTATATGAAACCATTTGGACAGTTCATTAAAAGAACAGAATTGTTTGACTGTAGCTGAAGTAGCATGAATCCCATTTTGAGACCGGTCTTAACCTCAGATCAAATTGTATTAAAGCTGCTTTACCGTTTACTAACCTATCGTCCCCTTACCATTTCAGCCCATAGACTTTCCTCGGAATCAATTGCCTTTAAAAAAAGACCACAACTTAAACACACGAGTTTCAACTGTCAATCCACCCATCAACAACCAAACATCAAGCAACCCCACATAAAAACAACGTTTTGACCTTACAAAAACTAAACAATAAAAGAAAAGAAAAAGAGACTAAAATGTTATTTTTTTTCTTTTATTTTATTTTTAAAATTCATTACAGTTCTTTATCTTTTAAAAAATTTATTTTAATTCTTCATATTTTAAATTAAGTACATTTGACCTTTTCAAAATAGTGAATGTTTTCAAATTTAATACAGAATTTCAAACATTATTTTAACTTATTCAAGACATTAAATTTATCTATATAAAAACTATAAAATTCAACTTATGTTTCAATAAAAGAGTCATAAACATGATACAAATTTTGTAAAAAAGTTTAACAAATAACCAAAAAATTAAAAAATTAAATGATATTCTTTTATAATTTACTCATAAAACTCATTTTTATCACAATATTCATATACCTTTTTAGTTCCCACATCATTTGAATTCTATAATTTTTATATAAATTAATATAATAAGACAAGTTCCACATTTGAACAAGTGGTTTAAAATGATTCAATGTCGTGTCTTAAAATTGAAAACAATCATTATTTTGAAAAGATTAAATTGACTCATCAAAAAAACAAAAGAACAAAATGAACTTATTTAAAAAATAATAGATTAAAACAAATATTAAAAATAAGAAAAAGAAAAAAAAATACAATGTGTCAACACTAAGTTCGAAAATAATGCATCAATTAATGAGCCACTACAGTTGGAAGGGAGTATGTTGTGCTGCCTACAACCTAAATGTGTTTGGTTGTCCATCTCTGATCCACGTTATGCAAAAATTCACGTCCATTTTTACAAATTAGACAGAAGAAACTATTGGGAGCTTCAAGGTTGGCGTGTGTCCTGGGTGATGGTATGCCGGTCCAAACACACTAAGTCCAATTAGGTTGTACAATTCAAATCCCTAAAGATGGGTGGGGTAAAATAAGGGAGCCCGGGAGGGGAATAAAATCAGAAGTCATCCTATTTTTCATTTGAAAGTTTCATACATTGAAAAGAGATCCAGAGAAGGGAACTACACGTAATTGAAACTGTATGAGTAAGCAAGAGACATTAAATTATTATTTTGGCTATTTTTGACAGTGGATGGTGTTACCAGAGCACAACATTTAATCACCAATCACACACGCAAGGTCAACCTCTTACCGGACAGGTAAGAAAAACACACAAACCTAGTCAAAATAAAAAATCAGATGATACATGGCTTAATAGTAATTCACTTGAATGAAGCAATAGGTTGCTTTCCTTTTTCACATATGCCTACACCAACTATATATAACCTGTTACCCTCGAGTAATTTAGAAAACTCGCATCATGGGCTTGTATTCAAATGCCCAACAGCTGATACTCATGACTTTGACTTGAGTAATTATTTGCCGCCATGTTCTGCATCATTAATAATCGTGTATACCATAATAGATAATCCCATCCATATATCCCTCAAACAATAACGAACGCATTTTTAAGCATATACTTCTCACAGCAAGAAGTGTTTACGGCACTAGACCGGCAGCTACTCAGTTAGCATACAGCCTGTAATGAGAGCCACTCCCACGGATATATTAGATATCCTGAAGAATAAAATGTGCACAAAAACTCAGCAACTGATACAAGACTTCCTTAAGCTAAGAGAAAAATTATCCATGTAGCCACTTTTGCTGCAAGGGAAGGGCAGAAGAACTGAGAAAAAAATACAGCACAAAGTGCTAAAAGAAATACAGTGATCCTGAACTATGCATCAAAGAGTCTTCTTTAGTTCTAATAATAAGAAAAAGACTCTTATTCAAATATGTAATATGATTTTAAGATTTTTATTCATTCTTGTTACTGTTGTTGAGAAGGAGCATGAATGAGAAGTGAAATTGGCATAGCTTGTCAAGGAACTATAAACGTGGTGTACTTATAAAAAGAAAGCATAGGACAGTGGCAAAGTAGAATTGGAACGACAAGTACTCAACACATTAGGGGAGAAAATAAAAAACATATAAAAAGTTCAATTGGTAAGAGAAAAACAGGGACCATACAACTTCCCCAAAAATAAGATTTGTGGTTTACAGAATGCTTGACATCAGAAATTAGGGGAGAAGGGATGGAATGAAACCAATGAATCAGAAGTGGAAGTGGAAAATTTCCACTTCTGTTGTACCCAAAGATTTCAAAGCATCATGCCATGGATGAATTTGGACAGAGGGATTTTATCCTCTTGATATAGCCACTTTCTCATTCTGACTTTAGTCATTTTACCCGTCAATGTTATTTAACTTAACATAAATATCATTACTATTTGAACATATATCAACATACCAACATCAGAACCAAATTGTAAAGAAACATTGAAGTCATATAATAATTATTTTTCATTTTTATTTGTTTATCAAATAAATCAATCCTGAAAGAAGAATCACAACTATTCCCCCTGCTCCTTTTTCTTTTAATCTCCACTTAAGCACTTCCTTTCCTTTTCCTTATACTTGACACCAAATAAAGCATTACGAAATGTCAATGAAAACAGAAGTATCAAAACTTATCAGAGAAATTGTGCATTACATTCAACCCCTAACATCTATTTTATTATCAATCTAGGTTGGGTACTGGTTTAGTACAACTGGAAAAAAAATCCAGCTCATTTCAGACTATTTACATCATAAAACCCCTGAAAAGTGTCATAATAATCTAGTATTTCCCCTCAAGGACTCCACCTGAAAGAAGAATCACAACTATTCCCCCTGCTCCTTTTTCTTTTAATCTCCACTTAAGCACTTCCTTTCCTTTTCTTTATACTTGACACCAAATAAAGCATTACGAAATGTCAATGAAAACAGAAGTATCAAAACTTATCAGAGAAATTGTGCATTACATTCAACCCCTAACATCTATTTTATTATCAATCTAGGTTGGGTACTGATTTAGTACAACTGGAAAAAAAAATCCAGCTCATTTAAGACTATTTACATCATAAAACCCCTGACAAGTGTCATAATAATCTAGTATTTCCCCTCAAGGACACCACCCGAAACCTACTAAGCTCACACCTTGTAACATAAAAGCACATTTCAATGGCAATGATGCAATAATGATATAGATGAAGAGATAACTCAGCAAAATGAAGCAATTTAAGCAATACTAGATAAGCAACATGGCAAAAGATGATGTCTGCAACGATGCACAACCAGAAAAATAGATGGCTGAAATGATACTTAGCAATGCATGAGCAGTAGACTTCTAGAATGATAAAAACCATATCTGGCTTAACTTGAGTCAACTTGATCAGAGCTTTCGGCTAGAAGAGAACACAACAATAAAACAAGGCCAAGAGGTAAGAACACAGTGACCAATGAAGAAAGAGGAAAGGAAACAGCCCTAGTATAGGCACATAGTAGCCAAAGATAAAAAAATAAAAAAAATAAAAAAAAAATCTTGCATAGGAACAAGGCCAACCAGAGAAGGAACAAAACCAAACAGGGGATTTGTGGTAGAAACACAGTCAAGCAGTTCCAAGGATGACATTGTGACTGAAACTGGAAACTAAGGCCAGGGACTTGCCTGAAACATCTGCAGTAAGGTATCTGACTATGTGTTGATCACCTGGAAAGGAAAGGCTTATGCTCCTCATTGTGCCAGAGCATGGTGAAAAGACAACTAGACAATGGAGGCTCATAGCTGAGATTTTCTGCTGAGACTTCTGTGCTCACAGATCACTGCCCTCCAATTCCATCAATGGGGTTAGTGTGTCAATTGGAGACTAACAAAGAAGGTAAAGAACCAAAGACAAAAACCACTAGCAGAGGAAAAACATTGGAAAAGTGAACAAAGTCACTAATGTGCACAGCCAATGTGAAAGAGTCATGGACACAAGGGACAAGAGTTCAAGATTTTTGAAACTCAATAACAGAATAGTAATGAGGTTAAACCATGAAGAATGGTAATGCTTTAACACCTTATTGAAACAAAATGCATTTGCAAGAAATTGTATGTAAAATAATAAAATTTACTAGATACAGTCAAGAATAAGAGTGTTTTACATGAAGGTTCTCTATCAGTTTTTCACACAACAGACATGTATATATATATATTCATGAAAAGAGGGTTACAAAGGAGAGTACAAAAGAATCCCTATACTACTGTCAGCAAGTACTACTAGATATAACAAAAGTCAGCCTTTCAAAAAGGCTTGACAGCAGACATAAAATAATATTTCTAACACATACAAACCACTAACACCCTTATGCCTCTATTCTGTTCATGTGTGAGAATGTACGCAAACAAGACTGCTAATATCACAAGACCCCTAAAACACTAATGGTATGTTTAGACAGAAGTGTTAGAAAAGAATGGGTCAGTAGGGATAATTTCTTTTCCATTCCTACATCAAGAGAATTTTAAAATGTTAATATTAATTATACATGAATAAAGGGTGATTGGAAGGTTACATAATAATCTATCTCATTTTATTCCTCCCATTATAAAATACCCCCACATAAGGAGAATGTTCACTAAAATTGAAAAAATTTCCCCTTCACCTCCATTCAACCAAACACGACACTTCACTTGTTTATGTTAAGATGGGATGGAGGGAAATGACAGGGAGTAAAATGAGAGGGATACAAAATACTTCATCCATTTAGTTGGTAGAGAAATGTAGGTGAGAAATGATAAAATTTTATGAATCCTGCCTATTTGTCTTTTCCCCTGTCCAAGGCCTAAAACAAGAAGAAATATATCACAGGAACCTCTCAGTTCCTAACTGGCCCTTCTTTACCATTGATAGCTATAACCAAGACAGCAACTTCTCAAGTATCTAGGCAATTAGGGCACCGAATTAGAACCCCTTTGAAAAAGAAGCTAAATGTCTTTACCAACCTCATATTCCACCTCCTCTTCCTCCTCCTCGCTGAAGGAAGATCTGTAAAAGGGACAGGGTAGGGGGATACTGATAAGAATCACAGGAGGAAGAGGGCTCTCCCACACACAGTTTGGGGGCTCTTGGGGCCTCTGCTCATACACAACCTCATATTCTATGGCTTTTTATTTTAAAAAATAGCCTTTTTTTTGTTGGAAGTCTGATTGTTTAATGTGGAAAATTTTGGATTTTGATTGATACCCATGTTGAATTCTTGTATGAACACACAGAAAATCTTTACCTTTTGTAGCCTTTAGAATCAGCTTTATTAATCAAGAATTTTTATGTTGAATCCAGTTTTCTAATACAGAAAATTTTCGATTTTAATTGATAACCCAGGTTGAGCTCTTGCATGGATGGCTTGGAGATGATTTCTATTTGTTTTTTGTTTCTTTGGGTGCCCACTCTTTTTATTTGGACAATTTTGAGTTTTAATTGATAGTTTGGTACCTATTTTTAATAGATGCATGCACTGATTGAAAATGTTGCGTTTATTGCTTCTGATTCATTTATATTGCTTTAAAAGGATTGATGGTTTTGTTGTCTGTTGCTCCCAACTTGGTCTAAAATACTCATCAGTTTGTCATAGATACTTAGTCCTCAAAAATAATCCAAGATTGGTTGGGTTGTGTATGTGCGGGGACTTTATGTTTTCTTCTGGTGTATGCAAATGCAACTACACATTGATTCTGTGCTTAATTGCCAAATATATTTACATTGTTTTGGTTGTAAAACTGTGTATGGATATTTCTTGTTGCTGTTCAGTATTGCCAAATATATCTACTTTGTTTTGGTTAGAAGATATTTTTTTACTTAACCTTTTTCAAAAGGGTGAAATAGTCTTGGTCTATTACTTTCTTATTTGTTTCCTTCACTTTTCAGTATAACCAAACAACTAAAGATAAATTAGCTTATCTCATTCCTCCCTTAATTCCCATTAATCCAAAAAACACATTTTTCAACTTAAAGTCTTTTCAATTTCTATCCTCTGTTTTATTTCCTTCAAAAAAGTGAGAGTTTCTAACATCCTAACAAAAAGCAAACTAGAGGGGCAGGGCATTAATCTTTTTATCTAATTTTTAAATAAACAAACTAGACCTGGTTAAAGAATACCATACTTGCAGACATATATGAGAATACGAAAACTCATTTGAATGATGCACCTTAACCAATCTAGATTGTGAAATGAACTCCATTCTTTAAAGCCAAATTTCATGACCACTTCACTAGCATATAACCTAATTGGAGTTTTAAATATACAGAGCAATAAACAGCCACATCAACTAGAGACAAAGTTCACCACACTCCAGAAAACAGTGCAAAATAAATCTAAAATCCCCGGACAGCAAGCATCAAATTTATTTCTCTTATTTCATCCTGAGAAAACTCCCCTCACTGCCAATTAATCTCTCAAGCAACAATTTAACACGTGAGAAAGGATATATCAAAAGATTCAAAACTACTTTTAACTTAAAAACAATCACCATCCAACAAAAAACAGTGAAAAGCAAACACATTTCAATCCATCAATTCTAGCAATTATGTATTGAAACAAAGAGAACAGACAAAAAAGGTTACCTTCATGCCACCACTGCAAAATTCTTCAGCTTATCACAGTGAGGAGCAGGCAGATTCCTATTCCAACTCCGTCTCTGCATCTCCACCTGGCAGTATCTCCTAAGCATACTCCTATAATCCTTTATCACACTCTCCTCAACTGCCTGACGAGCATCACTTCCCAGCGGATAATTCGCATCAAACGCCGCCGATTTCACGAAGAACTGAACCCCGTGCTGCTCCGTGGTCTTCAGAATCTGGTAATTGTAATGCTTGTGCAAAGAATACTCGGGCTCGGAAAACGGCAAATACGCAAGCAACACAATGATCAAAAAGGGCAAAAGCTGAATCAGAAGCATAACATTATGGTGCCTCCCTCCCGATCCAGCATTAAATTCGTGCCTATGCTGATTCGGATTTCCCATCCCGCGAGTTCGATAAACGTGGTTTCTCCCAAACACATTGGAGTGTCCGAAGAATGCCCTGAATATCTCGTCGGGATCGAACTCGTCTTCGAAAAAATCACGCGTTGTTGCTCTTCTCCTCCTTCGGCGGAACGTGTTTACCTCGGCGTTTTCGAAATCCTCGACGGTGCCGGTTTGATCGTACATCCTTCTGGAACCATCGTCGCTCAAACACTTGAAAGCCTTGGAAACCTTCTTGAACGCGTCTTCGGACCCTGGCGCTTTGTTCTTATCGGGATGAACCTTCAGAGAGAGTTTCCGATACGCTCTACGAATCTCTTCCACGGAGCAACTTTTTTCCAATCCCAGAACGGCGTAGTAATCGCTCTTTCCTTTGATTTCCCTAATCAACTGCAAGTTCTCCTCCGTGTAATTCCTCTCCTCGTTGAAAGCGCTTCGCGAGGAGGTTTTGACAGGCGAGGCGGCGGAGGCGGCGGTGGCGGCGGTGAGGGAGGAGGAGTGAGAATCGAGGCGCTGACACGTGTCGAGCAAGGATTGGAGGGGCAAATCGCAGTTGAGGCGTTGGGCGATTTTGAGGAATTTGAGGGCGCGGTCTTTGTTCCCTGACGCGATTGCTTCTTCGGCGATGCGAACGCAGCGTAATGCTTCGTCCTTGTTACCTTCCATGGTGGAAAATTGTAGCTAACTGGGAATTTGAGTGGAGCAGTGGCACATGGTGAAACCTAATTATAGAAAAAGAACACAAGAATTGATGTTAATGGAAGGAAGGAAATTAGGGATTGGAGGGAGGGAGAGGGAGAAAGAAGGAAAAGATGAGGTGAGTGTAAGGAATAAATAAGAATAGGATGTGGAGGAGGGAGAACCCAAATACTCAATACTTATACCAATACCTTTTTGTCTATCAATTTTCAGTTTCAAACTAGTCAGTCCATTACATGTCCTTCATTGCATGGAACAATAAATTACGTAGGAATGATTTTTGGCTTTTGCTTTTAGAATGTAGAATTTTTTAACACCCTTCTGCTTAAATAATACTTATTAAGTTTTTAACTAAAGATATTACCATGTTTTTAATGTTTTTTTTTTTTAATAAAATCAGTTTACTTTTAAGTAATATTAAAATAAATATTAACAAAACCATTAATTTATTAGTGACATTTCTAAGTTTTCAATTTTTATTAAGTTAGATTAATATAATAAAATCCAAATTAAAAGTATGGTTTAATTTTTTTTAAGATATAATTTAAAATATTTCTTATATTAATTATTTTTTTATAAAAATATTATTTAATTATAATTAGCTTTAGAATCATACGATTGTGAGAGAAATATGACTGATTAATGTTGATCAGATTTGTTTAAATAATAGTTTTAAAAAATAAATTTAATATTTTTAATTAAATTAACTAAATTTTTTTTATTTTGATTAAATTTTTAATTAAATTTTATAATAAATATTAGAGATAATAGTATTTAAAAAATAACTAAAAATTTAATAACTCAATTGAAAATAATTCAAAAATTTAACTAAAAATTATTAAATAATTTAAGGATGTATAGATTATTTTAATATTTTTATTATTTGTAATGTAATGTGTTTTTTTTTTTCTTCCGTTGCACGTGGAATGCAATAGAATTAGTTTTTTTTTTATTAAATAGTATCTCAGTATCTAAATTACATAAATTAAAATTTTTATTTT
>JAMLFT010003802.1:0-21123 GCA_026544285.1 Pachyrhizus erosus | reverse complement strand
GTTTTTATTTCAAAGTTATGTTGTAAGACTGAAATTTACATTTGAGATGTAATCGTTAAGTGTGTTTGTACTAAACAATTTTTAATATTTGAATAATATGTGTGCTAAAATTCTAATCGTTACAATAAAAGTGTTAAAATTTTAGTCATTACATCCCTTGTTGTCTCTTACTACTAACTCCTGAGGACGTAAGCGAAACGTAACATTAAATCCATAAGTTACAATTTATTTGTGTGACAATCAAGAGTACATATCTTGAGTTGGTACAAACCTCATATACTCTCAATTGATCTTAGCAATGTTCTGCTTTATCAGGATTTCCAAGCCAGCTCTATGACTCCTTAATTCAGACAGTTCACAAACTTGGTGCCTATACACCCCAAAGACTTTCACAGCTTGCATACATTCCTTAGGTACCTTCTATAGTCAACCCATTGCATTTCTCCATTCTTGTATCTCACTCGTATCGTGTCTTTTATTATTTCACCTTTATTCCATCAATCAAGTCTCATGGTACCATATTTCTAGAATTTTCATAGTTGGGAAATTCCTGCTTTTTATTCACTTTTAACTTTGTTTGACCATTATTGGCTCTTTCCTGGTCTATTTACGTTGCGGGGGATCTCATTATTTTAAAGAGACTTATTGACTACATTATTCATTAAGTTGGGGTTTCAAATACTAAATCTTCTTTTCACTGTACAATTATTGTAACTTATAAATCTTATTCTATCTACTTAAGTTTTTCCTAAATTTATAAGCTAGGGGCATTTTAGTCATTTACAAAAACTCATTTCAGATTACCCAACAATTTTACCTCTTGATTAGGACATGGTTAGAACATAGATTACAATTTTTAAGTAATTACCAATCCTAAGGTCAAAAATGTTGATTTAAGGTTAAATTGGTCACATTCTTGTTCTAAGGGCAAAATAGTCATTTTTGTAATTAATGTATGACTTTTTGCTTTTAAATAAAATTTCTAGGGGAGTATAGTTTTTAGATATACAGTTCTTAAGAGTTTCTTGACCATTACTAGGGCTACAGAGAGTGGTTAATTCACAAGTCATGGTTTTTAGGACCAATGGCATTTTGGTCATTTTTCACAAAATATACTCTAGTAGGATTTTCTCTATTTCTCTCACCTTAAAATACATTGCACAAACTTTTTAATATAATAAGCTTAGTTCTCTTAAGCTCAAGGGGTTTTAGATAGTAGGAAAAATTCAAATTTCTCTTTATAGGGGTATTTTAGTCATTTATGAAAAAAATTTGTATTCTTGGAAATTCTTTTCATATTTTTCAACTAAAAATATTGATATAGATTCAAATAGTAGTCTAGGGAATTTAGACTATTTTTTCTAAAATTAGAATGTTCCCAAAATGCTAAAATTCCTATTTTTCAACCATAAGGGTATTTTGGTCATTTTTGTAAAAATTTTCCTTTTCAAATTTTTGTTTTAGATTCTTACCCCTAAGATTTAACAAAACTTCTATTATATGCCTCCAGGTATTTAGGCTGTTTTCTATAGATTAAAATGGCCTAGATTGGTAAAAATAATTAAGTTTATAACCTATGAGTAAAATAGTCATTTTGAAAATGTAATTTTATTTTCAAGGATTTTTAAAAATTCAAAAGTGATTTTTAGACTCTAGGCAGGCTCATAATATTTTTCTAACATCTTTTCCCAAAATTTATGACCAGAACATGCTCAACAAATCATTTTCTTCAATTAAGGATATTTTTGGAATTTCTTAAAAATAATTTAATTTTTATTAAATTCTATGAAAAATAATTATCTCATTCTGTTCCTTATAATCTAAGCGATCTTTTGATAGATTTTCAAAGTTGGAAAGGATAAAAAATAGCATAAAATTAAATAAAACATATTGAGTGATATTTTGGTAATTTTTTAAAGAGGAGTATTTTGGTAATTTTACAATCATCTTCCACCTCTGATTTGGGGCTCAAATCAGAGAATTTTGAATACTCAATCTCAAGTTTTAATGGCATTTTTGTTGAATGAGCAATCCAAAAATGTTCGAATCTTTATGTTTAACCACTCTCTGCCTTTAATTAATCCATAATTCATTTTAAGTTGCCCTTTGAACTCGAATTTACAAAGCTCGAAGGTGAGAAGTAAAATTTTAGAATCTGGGAAATTATAGAGTTTCTAAGCTCCAAATCCTCTGGAATCCTAATTAAATCAAATAGAATGATTCAACAATAAAATTAAGAAGAAAGGGAAACTCCTCCTACCTCAATTTGGATTTTCGATTTTCTTTTGATGAATGCTCTAGTCACACTATAAAGTTGTGATTTCTTGCTTATTTCGTAAATTTCTCTGCACCCATGAGTTACTGGAAACTCGACGAGTTGTTTGGGACTGGTTGAGAGCAATTTGGTGGTGTATAGGAAGATTTTTACAAAAGAATATGTGTGTCAATGGTAGATTCCAACTTGGATTCACGACTATTTATAGAAATTTTGACCATCCCAGATAATGCATTTTATTCATCTAGGCACAAGGTAGCCTTATTGAGTCATGGGGACTCATAAGCTTAGCTGGGGCGACAATTTACAAAGGTTCTCGAAGCTTTGGGGAAAACATTAATGGCGTTTTACTTGAGGAAGAAGAAGAAAACAAAGAAAGGATATAGGATTAAATAAATCCTAATTGCCAGCGATGAACCCAACGATCTTAATGGCAACCTTCCTCTCTCGTTCCATTTAGCGTGCCTAAGGGAGCAAGTTCAAACCCAGCCAACCCCCTTTTTATCATCTCCACTTTTATTTAGGCTTGTTTATTTTCTCTTCCTCTTATATTAATTAAGACACAAGTATACTACTCATGTGGGGTAGCTCAGTTGGCAAAGGCGCTTCTCTCTCTCTTACGAGGTCAGGGGTTCGAACCTCCCTTTTCCCCTTTTTCATTTTCTTTTTCTTAATTCTTATTTCTTTTTCCTTTATTATATTTTTTTTGTTTTTATTTTTAACTTAATTATTTTTACTTCTAAAATTTTCAAAAAAAAAATCCTAAAATCCTTCTCTTAATTTCTTCTATTTATTTTTATATTCTCTATATAAAATAAATTTTATTTTTATTAGTTTTATCATTATAAATTAAATTTTCTTATCTTAAATTAATTTAAATTTTATCTTTTCTTTTAAATATTATGAGGATCTTTATTATTCTATTACTATTAATTTATCTTGATTATAATATTTATTCCTAATTACATTTAAGATCTTAAATTTTGCTAAATAAATAAATAATTACATAAATAAAAATTAAAATTATATTTTGAATTATTTATCTCTATTTATTAAATCCAATAAATTGAATTCATATTAAAAAATAAAAAGGAGGATGTTACAAATACAGGTTGGAATTGTATAAAAACCATGGAGACTAGGTAGAGAACTAACTGCTCTAGCTTAATGAAGGAAAAAAAATTAGGGGTTTATGATATGTGAGAAATTTTTAGTGTTTTTAGGAATCTAAAGCTTGGAATTTTAGTTTCTTAGGTTGCTTTTATAAGAAAAAAAGAGTAAATTATATTTGTACACACTTAAGACAACATGTATTATATAACCTTCTTATTTTCAAAACTTCAAAACACTCCTTACGTCATTACAAAATTAACTCTGTTAATGAAAATAAGTTATATGATTGTCACGTGTTTTTTTAATGAAATTTTTGGATAATTGTGTGTGATAAGTAAGAAATTTTTATAATAATAATAAAAAGAGTGAATTACATTTGCACATACTTAAGATAACATATATTGTACTCATATTCCTATCTAAAATGTTCTTATACTACATTGACCTTCTGATTTTCAAAACTTCGAAACACTCCTTACGCCATTACAAAATTAACTCTGTTAATGAAAATATGTCACATGATTGTCATGTGTCTTTTTTATAAAATTTTTGGATAATTGTGTGTTTTGTACCTATTTAAATTAGAAGATTATTTTTTAAACTAAAAGAATAAATTACACTCACATCTCTTTAATTTATTGTTTATTACACTCGCATCCTCTCAATTTAGCGCTTATTACAGTCGTGTCATCTCATGCTAATTTAATTGTTGCTAAATTTGATATGTGAATTTTTTTTGTTTATCTTATTTATTTATTGCACTGCTTATATAAAAATTAATTCAATTAAAAACTAATGTAATGTTGCTGGAATGAAAATAAAGTTGTGTCAATTAATTGGTAATGAAAGTGACGGTCGTTAATAACATAATGAAATAAAATTCATACATCAAATTTGTTCTTTTAATTTAAAAAAGAATCTTCTAGTTTAAACAAGTATAAAAGATAAAATTATCCAAAAGTTTAATTAAAAAGGTACATATTAAATATTTGACACATTTTTGTTAACAGAATCAACTCTGTAACGTTGTAAGAGTATTTTTGTAATGAAGTTTTGAAAATTAAGAAAGATTATTATAGGAACATTTTAGGTAAAAATACGAATGTAATAAGTGTTATCTTGAGAGAGCACAAATGTAATTTACTAAGAAAAACATTTTTTTAATATCTTAACTCTTTTAATTACATTTTCTATAAAATTGTGCTTACAAAATTATTCCTACAAGATATATGAGAGTTTATCTTTTTAAATTTTTAAAAAAATGCTATGATAATATTTTTAATTTTTTTTAAAAAATTATTATGATAAAAATATTATGCTACCATTATAAAATTATTTAACATAATTGTTCTAATATCAATTTTCTCTTTTTAACATAATTGTTCTAATATCAATTTTCTCTAAGTCTTGAAGATACCTAATCAAAACATTCGAGTGTGTTTCATGTCCCCACTCCCAATATAGGAATCATATTCTATAGTGGCTTAGCAACTCTGATATACAGTACAGTGCTTTAGTGGTTTTGATACTCAGGAGAATAGATAATCACAATCATGATTTATTACTCATACCAGCAACTTAGGGAATAAAGACATGTAGAGGGGGTTATGAGCTCACTGGTGATCATTTGAAGATAGTTTGGTGTCAATCAGTCCAAGGCTACGTGGGTATACAGTCCCCCAATCTTGAACACAAACATGAAGAGGATGAAGTTGACAACACAGTCAACTACTATATATCACTAGTAATTAAAAATTTCTAATAAAAATATCATATTAATCGTTGATTCTCAAAAATACTTATATAAATATTTTTAAAAATATTTATGATAAACTAATTATATTTTTTACATTATTAAGAATCCATAATTCCTGATTATAAACAAAGATTTCCTTTACACCAAATGCACTCTTACTGTCATAAATGTTGAAAACTTATTTGTTTTGGCACCTAAATTGCATTCTTGAAAACATAATCAAATCGTGTTTGATAAGTTGTTTTTATTTTTAAAAATAATTATGTGGTAAATATAATTAATTTTGAGAAAACTATATTTTTTTTATGATTTTTACTAAAGAGAAATGATCATAAATGTAAAGTTTATAAAATATTTATATTTATACTTCAAAAATAATTCTACTTCTAATTAAATGTATTGATTTTGACCAACATTTTACCGACTAAATTTTTTTTCCTTTCAACTTTAATTTTGTGAAGATCTGAATTTTACATTGTTTTGTTGAGGTGACAAATACATCAAACAAAATTATTGTTTGACCCTTGAACAAAATCAAGTATTTTATACTCACTTTTAAAATATTATCATTAAATATTAATATTTGTTTAACCTCAATATTTTTAAATTTAAAAATAAATATAGATTAAATTATATTTTCAATTAATTCCTATATTATTTGATACTTTTAATTAGGTCTCTTAACTAAAAAAACTATAATTGATTTTTTAATCTTGTAGAATTTTTGCAATTAAATATCTGAATCTAGTTTATAATGGCTTAAAATTGACAAATAAAAATTGGATAATTTATGAAGATTTTAAAAGTTGAAGGGACTCAATTAAAAAAAATTACAAGATCAATAACCTAATTACAAAATTTTTGTTTGAAAACCTAATTAAAAATTCTTAAATAATTTAAGGACCTGTTAATTTTTTTAACCTTAACTTTAATCAAAATATAAGATAATGAATTAATTTTTCATGAATTTTTAGTGTAAAAATTTTACACTATTAATCAATTAAAAATTATTTTTATATGAATTTTACAATAATTATTATAAAAATAAAAATAATCTTACCTTACATATCAATTTATAATTGAATGAGAACAGAAAAAAAAACATTTATATTGTTAATTCATTTTAAATTAAATCTATTGTATAATTATAAAATAATTTAGGAATTATTATTTATTATGATGCTAAAAACACAAGCAAATTCATCTTAGGTGTGTGAAGACATGGTCTTATAAGACTTATTTGTGTAGTATACACAAGTTCCTTATGATACAATAGGAGCTCCTCAATATAAATTGAGGTATCAGCAAGTCAAGTAATAAGTTTTCACACAGACAAAGAAATATATATCACTAGATAAAATAAAACATTAAATGATAATTAAAATATAAATTAATTTCTAAAAATAATTTATTAAAATGTGGTATAAAAAAATCTTTTGAAAACCATTATCGCACACTAAAAAAAGACAAATGATAGGTTTGCACTGCATCAATGTCCATGAGGCCCAATTTTACAGCCTTACTAGCCATTACTTATGCAATATGAGACATTGAAATACCCCAAAATATACAGCATTACTAACCTGTATTTTATGTGTTACACACGTAATTTAAATAAAATATAAAGTACATCTAAAATTATAATAAAATATGCATAATCAATTTAAATTTTTTAAAAAAAGTAGTTTAGATTTAAGAGAAAGTAGTAAATAAAAAAATAATTGCAGTATACAAGTAATTGAGTTTTAAGGTGAAAGAAAAAAAAACAAATAAATAATTAAAAGTAATTAAATGGAAGCACATAAGTTTATCCAAAATTTTCAATCATTAAAAAATTATTTATTTATTTTGCCAAATATACACCTATAAATAAAAAAAGCTAGAGATTACAATTTAGGATAATATTACTTGTGATAAAATCTTATTTTTCACAAGGCAAAAAGGTCAAAACTAATTTATAGTAAAAAAATGTTGTCAACTCAGGAAAAAAAAAAACTCAAATTAAATTAAACCTTTTTTTTAATTCAGATATTTCTAATCCAGAATAAAAAATTATTTCATAAAAATAATAAAATTTATTTAAAAAGTTGAGTTCTTTGAACCTATATTTTTTCACGGATTAAACTAAACTTTAATATCTCTCACTTGTAAAAGAAAGACACATGAAAGTGACGAAGAATTGACGATCACGCTACCAGGTGAACACCATATGGATAAGGAATGGCTACGTATTCATGCAAATAGGGTGTGATTCTGACCTCCCACTCTCTTCAACTCAAAGGAATAAACTATAAGGCTGAGTGGCAAGAATTCCACCATAAGTAACTTTCATAACCATCATTATTTTTATTTATGTTACTTTTTTATTTCATTAATTTCAGTATTACACATATGTGTAACTAATATTTTCCTAATTTTTTTGTGAAAACGTGTGTACCAAAGAAAAAAATGTAAAAAGAAAGTACAACACATACTTATATATTTTTCGAAACACCAAAACTTTTCAGCTTGTAATCCAAAATAAATAGTTAATACTACATTACTACTTAATTTTTTTTACAATGTAATAAAGATTGTTGACTCCCTAACGATTAAAATATGTCACTGAAAGACCTTAAAAGATGGATTGTCAAGAACATAGAGGAGGTAGGATGGCTAGTTAGTCAAATCTAATATTAATAATACATGGACAATAGTTGGAGGAAGTTGCTCTCCATAGTATTTTAATTCCTTTTAATTTCTGTGTAGAAACTTGTAGAGATAAAAGTGATATGCATACAGACTAAAATAAATTAAAAATTATATTTGTAAGATTAAAATAAATAATTTTTAAATATAAAGACTAAATCATAAAGTCTATGTAATTAAATGGATTAAATAAATAATTAAACCTAAAATTAATAAAGATAAATTTAAAAAATTTGAACTTGAAAATTGATACCTTTTCCTTATTTAAATTACAACATAGGGAAAATAAATTACAAAATGGAGCAATATTGTTGGTTGAATTTCGCCAAAAGGTCATAAAGAAATACAAGACACTGCTGAAAATTTCAATTCGCAGAAATGCTTCTCTTCATATTTGAGTGACCGTCCCGATCCTCCATATGAGTTGCTGTATAGACTTCAACAGTTCTATTAAAATTAAAGAACATTAATGAGCTTGGTACTTGGGCAGTAAAAATAAAGCTTAAACCATAGTATAATATAATCAAAGGTATACATATAATAATTTGCATTTCTGACCTTGTCTGGTCCAATAGGCAGGCAATTCCTAAGAATTTCTGAAGGAAGGTGATGGTGATGCAGGAGGCTTCAAGTCCTCATAGCTGGATGTGCATTTGAATGAGATCAGAATGTTAACAATGCCTCCAAAAAACATAAGACAAATATATATTAAACTAGGAATATGTTAAAAATTAAGGTCAACCACCTAAGCATAATGATAATAAACGTCAGAAACCTCCACATAGGGGGCCAAAAAAAAAAGAAGGATATCTGGCTTAGCAAATTAACACGAAAATGTTGAGTACCAATGAGATGAGTCGAAAACCACACTAGTGAACTAAGAGCAACTGCAATAAGGATTTCTTATATTGGTTATTAGAGTTAAGCAACTTGAAAATGTGTAGTAAATGAATTCCAATAATATTCTTACAGAAATTGCTTATAATTGATATAAAAAAAAAATTTAAAAAAAAAAATAGAAGTTGCTTATATAAGCAACTACAAGCAAGGTTGCTTAACTACAAGCAAGGTTTCTTGGGTGAGTAGAGAGGTAAAAATGGAATCCACTAAAACTAAGTTAAGCACTTAAATTGGGTTTTGGAGTGAAAATTACCGAGTGTTCTTAAATTATACATGATGACAGAACCCACTAAAGGAGCATTAAGAATTTAAATTGAGTTCATTGAAGATGCTCTAAGATGTAATAGTGAACTTGACACATTTTTACCCAAAGCCTTGACGTGTTTGATCTATGCATCTTCTCAGTTACACGGTCCTACCTTAGTCCATTCAATGTATGATTTCTCTAGTCACTTGAATTTCCAAGTTCCAACAGTAAATAAAACTCAGAATTATACAAGCCAACGAGTCATTAGCTGACAACCTCACCCCTTGTATCACTTTTTTAAAGTGTAATTATTCAACAAGCCTTACAAAAGGAATACAGAATCATTAGAGAAGAAACAAGAAAATTTTAAGGCATGTTGGAAGCAGCTCACATCGTATAAGGTGAAAGTGGTCTTGACTTGGGTGCAGGGAGATGTTCTTCCTTTGGTTCATCTGCTGTTGAAAGTTGGGCAGGTCCATTGCTTGATATTGTGTCTATCTCTGACACCCTAGCTGCAGCAGATGTGGAAACTGATAAAGTTGGTGCATTTGGAGATGGTGAAGTGGGAGGCTTTAAGTCAGGATTCCTGCAGGCATAACATGGCCACAGGGAACAAACATAACAAGAAAATCAGAGGGCAGTGAAGTGACAGAATTGACACTAGTTGAAACCTAACTATATAAGGTCAGGTGCTAATGCGTAGACACACCACAATTAAAAGAACTAGTAAGTTACTGATAACAAAAATGAAATTAGACTAACACATGGTCTGGCATTTAGGTAAGAAAAACAGTAATGTGTATTAAGATATGAGCACAAAATTAGAGGGCAGCTTACGCTACATAAGGAGAAAGAGGCTTCTCCACTTTAGATGAAGATGTTGTCTGAGGGATGCCATCTACTCCCGGCACACTACTTAGAGTATCTGAAGCACTTGGTTTTGGCACTGTCTCACTGATCTTGGTTTGTTTCCCTCCACCAGGCTGAGATGGAGAAGGAGATGATGGTGGCTTCAAATCATCATAACTGATATAATAAACATCAAATTAGTTAGTTTATGTCTCCACAGTCCACAATGAAAATAAATCTGTTACTTAATCAGAAAGAGTAATAGAGATTTCACTACATAATATTTTAATATCTGTTGTCTAGGCAATATTTGCAATTTGGCTTACACGCTATAGGGAGAAAGTGGCTGTTTTGCCACTGGTTTAGGCTGTGCAGTTTCTTGTTGAGTGGCAATGCTAGGTTCCGCAGTCACAACATTAGCAGGGGGATCTGGAACACTGGCAGCAGCAGTATCTGGTTTCTGAATCATCCCAATAAACAATGAATTAACTAATATCACTTGTTAGCAGTAGCGAGTTAGAATGGCTAATAATGACTACCACCCTCAGTGAATCAGTAGGAAGTTGAACTGATAAGCAGCAGGAATTCAACTAATATGTTTCAAGTTTTGACCATTCATTTTTCTCTGACTAGTTTTGATCATTACCCTAAAAATGTACAGTACTATATAAGGAAGGAATTACCTTGGGTGAAGAAATGTAAGGGCGTTGGGAAGGTATCTTTGCAAGAAGTTCCTCCATGGGAGTCAGTGGTGCAGTTGTCTCTGCAATTGCCTCCACTATTTTACAATATGAAAGATCACGATTCTTGGCCATGACTGCCAAGAGTTCAGCAATCTGCAATGAATTAGAGTAAGTTAATTTTGCAGTTGGCTAGCATTCCCTTACCAATTTGAAAATCAGCTGCATATATATTCTCATTCACAATAGGCAATAATGACTACCAACATATTTACATACTTTCCAAACATACAAGCAACATGGCATGGCACGTAATAATATATATTCTGTTCTGTATGTGCAGACAAGAATCAAACAAGAATGGATTAAATAAAAATGGTTATATTAACCTCAGTATATGTGTATTCCTAACCAGATATACCCTGTGGTAACACAGCATATAGCAAAGGTAGCATTCAAATTTAAGGTTCTTTTTAATTACATGCTAGATACAGGAAAAGAAAATTTATGGGAGGCTCAATTTTCTTTAATATAACTGGAAAATTTTCAGAATAAGCTTACAAAAGAATGCGGAATAAAATATATGAACAAGAGGTTAGGGATGTAATGAAAATGCAAGTAAAACACAACAAAACTGTAGTCTACATGTTGTCAGACACTGGCATTGCACTGATGTCACAGTGGAGATTATGAGAAGGAGAATGCTAACCAGTATCCACTGGTTAAGGAATCAAAAGTGAAAAAGGCTTTATCAGAGAGTTAACAACTTCCATATATCTGTCATAATTTATAGAATTATAGCCATATACATGAATACATTTCACAAGATAAGTACCTGAAGGTTTGACACCAGACCTCCAAATAAAGTATCTTCTATTGATAGAGTTATATTATGGGTTTCCTTGAAAGCATCAGTAGGCCGCTCCATCCCACCAGGTCTCACTATCTGAAGAATGATAAAATAATTAGTCAGATAGAATCCTGCACTTGGGTGAAATTAGTATCAGATTCAAAATGACTCACTGTGTATGGAAGTCCACTGGCCAGCAGTGCTTCTTCTGCCTTCCTTTTCCAAACTAGGACTCCCCAAAACAAACTTCAGAAGCAGAATTAAGTAATCAGTTGAACTGCTTTATGATCTCAATATGTGAATATAACTACTGCTTGACTATGAACTACAAATATGGAAATTGTTGGACACATTACATGAGAAAGCTTTCATACTCACTTGAGGATAGCAGCAGGAAAGCCAATTTTGTTTGTTCCCAGTGAAGTAACCAATATGAAGTGATTTACTTTGGCAACAGTTGCTACAAGGTAGAGAGAACAAACATTTTGCATTCTTGTGTTTTCAACATTTAGTACAATGTAAATTAATCACTGCTCAAGACAAAAATATAAACAAAATAACAAATAATAAACATTAACTGATTAGGCCTGGCTGATTTCAGTATCTGTTTTTGTTTTCAAGATTAAGACTTGACAAAATTTGAGCAGTAAACAGTGAAAACTTCAATGTTAAGACAAATAAAGATCAAAACATACAAAAAGCATAGGGGACTAAAACATAACAATAATGAATGCTCTTATTACCAGCATCAATTAGATTTTTTGTGGCCTGATAATCTATCCTGAAGGGTCCAGTGATGTCAAAAACTTCCTTCTCACTGGCACCAATGCTACATATCACTGTTGATGCATTCCCTAATGCCGATCCAATTGTATCTGGTTTCTCCAAATCACATTCCACAATTTCAAGCTTCTCTACAGCTGGGCTAAAGCCCAAAAACATTTTGTTATTTAATACAGCAGCGTTTTGTCATTGAGAACTGAAACACGATGATTTCAAAACTTTCTTGCCTTACCTTGTCCCCCTCTACTTGCACTTGTATCATCAAGCTTCAATTGTTCAACACTCTGCACATATTTATATCTTCAATGCATATCTATTTTACACAAGATATTAGTCAAATAATTAATTATTACACTACCTGAACTAATGCACCCGCCCTCTGAGCACTCCGCACTCCAGCTCTAACTTTAAATCCAAGCTTTATAAGCTCCCTGGATCAGAGAGACTACCATTACTTAGCATTTTGAAAAGGTTATCATCTAAGAAAAGAAAAGTGCAGCGTAACAACTAATAAACGTACCTCACTGTCCGTGAACCAACTCTACCAGTAGCACCCGCAACAAAGACTAAGTTGTCATCCTTGGAATCTGTTTTCTCAGAAATCCCCTCAGCAGTACCCGTACTAGATTTTGCCGAACCTTTTATACAAGGTGCATGTTTAGATTCGCGTTAGATGATCCAAAATCACGTTTACATGTGTGATTCATATATTTGATCTCATGTTGAGGAATTAATTATCCGTCTAAAGTTGATTTTGAATTGAAACAAATGCAAGCAACTTATACATTCTATAAAAAATAAAATTATATTGAATTTTATTACTAATTCCTTTTAGAATAAAAACATACAAAAATAAATGAATTTCCTTCAAAATTAATTTTAACCAAAATTTAATTTCAATCAAATACTCAAACACACACCTTGAGATTTCAAAATTACTAGTAAGAAAGATATTTGGGCTGAGAGGAGCATGATTTATCACCTGAAGCTTGAGCTCCGGTGCACCGAATTTTGTGTTTTGTGGATGTTGTGGTACAGGGGTACCTCGTAAAATGGGAAAGGTTAACATGTGCACAAGGTTTGTCAGTGGCCACTCTACGTGGCAAAGAGGAAGGAATGGTGGTTGCGGTCAGTGACTGTACGGAGAAAGCCTCCATAGTCATAGGTAGAAGGATGCCTGGGATTGAGATTGAGAATGTGAAGATGTGAATAGTTTTGATCATGTTATCCGTTACTATCTTCTCTCATTGGCACCAATACCATCCTCTACTCTGTGTGGATATGATTTGATACCCCTACCCCACGTGTATGTGTCCCTCTTCAAGTCTTGATTTACATCAACAACACCTTAACTTTTTTTTTCTCAAATTACGTGGATTAAAAAATCTGATCTACATGTTTTAATTTCATACTCTATACTCATTTACTAAATATCGTTTTTCTGAGTAGAACTCGAATTACTTTTTACTCTATTAAAGGTGATGAATTAGATTTTTCCATAGAAAGTAATTAATCATCAACGCAGATATTTTGTACTTATAATTTAGTGACAGAAAAATACTATATACTCTGAAAGAATTATACCCTCGGAGATAGTAATTAAGATTTTTTTTTTCTTGTTAAATTTTAACAAACTATGACTGCGATGCATTAAAATTTGAATTAAAGACAAATCCAATTCTTAGGAATTAGTTAAGTAAAATAAGATCTGGAATATAACGACGGAAACATCTTTTCCTAAAATTTTGTGTACAACAAAGAAAAGATAGATCCACTCTTGTTTACTTACTAACATCGTCGCAGAAAAGATTTACTCCGTAAAAATTAGTGTTCTACCATGGCTATATACTTGCTTCCTGCTACACAGTGTCAAATATTTGGCAAAAGATAAACGCTGGTACCACATAATTTAACATTATTTTTTACAATTTGCAATGAAATTTATGTGGATCTCATTTGTAATTTGAAGAATCTTATTCTCATACTAATACGAAGCCTTAATCTCTTATAATAAATCAAAGCTTAAATTCTTATTGAGAGAGTTGTTTAAATTTAATTCCCAATATTACCTAGAATAAGATTATTTTTTAAAAAAAGAATTATATATATAAATTTTAACTAATTAAAAAATGCATCTAAAAAGAATATTAATAACATTTATTTGTTACTAAAAGTTATCATATATATTAACATGTTGGGTCGAATAGATTGAACTTATTCTCTTAAACAAGATATGAATTTGAATTTTATAATATTTTTAAGGAAGATTAATTATTAATAAAATTAATAAATATTTTACACTAACATTATAATAAACTAAAAAAGTTAACATATCTGTTCAGAAATAATGTTACAAAAAGCAGTCATATCTATTCAGAAATAATAATGTTACAAGGATAATTTTTTTAAAAAATATGAACATGAAAAGTGATACCTTTTCCTTATTTAAATTGAAACAAAGGAAAAATAAATTACAAAAAGGAAAATAGTGTTCATTGAGTTTTGCCAAAAGGTCACAGAGACATTGCTGGAAATTTCAATTCGCAGAAATGCTTCTCTTCCTATTTTAGTGACCATCCTCCATATGAATTGCGGCGTAGACACTTCAACAGTTCTATTACAATTATGGGTCCAGGAAGTAAAAATAAAGCTCAAACTATAGTACATTTAATAAAGGGTATACATACGCGGTAGTTCCTAAGATTTTCTGAAGGAAGGTGTTGGTGTTGGTGATGCAGAAGGCTTCAAGTCCTCATACCTGGTTGTTCATTTGAATGAGATAAGAATGTTAACACTACCCTAGGAAACAGAAGACAAATATAGATTAATCTAGCAATATTTTAAACATCAAGGACAACCCCCTAAGCATAATGATAATAAATCAGATAGACCTGCAAATAGGGTAAGGGAAAGAGAGAGAGAGAATTAGCCTAGCAAATTAACACGAAGTCGAAAGCAGCTCACATGTTATAAGGTGAAAGAGGTCTTGATTTGGGTTCAGGGAGATGTTCTTCCTTTACTTGAAACTGTGGCTATCTCTAGCACCCCATCCACAGCAGATGTGGAAACTGATATAGTTGGTGCATTAGGAGATGGTGAAGTGGGAGGCTTTAAGTCAGGATATCTGCAAGCATAACATGGCCTTAAGGAACAAACACAAACAAGAAAATCATACCGAGGGCAGTGGCAGAATTGACATATATTTAAACGGAACTACATATAAGGTCAGGTGCTAGTGCACAGGCAGATCTCAAATAAAAGTACTACTAAGCGTTGACATCTAGAATGAATTAGACTTGCCCTCAAAAATAAAAAGAAGAAAAAATTAGACTTGCCCTCAAAAAATAAAAAGAAGAATGAATTAGACTTACAATGGTAGGGCGTTTAGGTTAAAAAGACAGCAATGTGTATTAAGAAACATATGAGCACAAAATTAGAGGGCCGCTTACGCTACATAAGGAGAAAGAGGCTTCCCCACTTTAGATGAAGATGTTGTATGAGAGATGTCATCTACTCCTGACACACTACTTGGAGTTTCTGAAGCACTTGGTTTTGGCACTATCTCACTGATCTTTGTTTGTTTCCAGCCACCAGGCTGAGATGGAGAAGGAGATGAAGGTGGCTTTAAATCATCATAACTGATAAAATACACATCAAATTAGTTTATGCCTCCACAGTCCACAATGGAAAAGTTGGTTGTGTCCTAATCCTTATAACTTAATCAGAAAGAGTAACAGATTTCACTACATGATATTTTAATATCTGTTGTGTAGGCAATATTACTAATCTAGCTTACGCAGTATAAGGAGAAAGTGGCTGATTTGCCACTGATTTAGGTTGCGCAGTTTCTTTCTGAGGGGCAACGCTGGGTTCCTCGGCCACAACATTAGCAGAGGTATCTGGATCACTGACAGCAGCAGTATCTGGTTCCTGAACCATCCCAATAAATAACTAATAGCACTTGTTAGCAATAGCAAGGTAGAATGGTTAATAATGACTAGCACCTTACGAGTCAGTGGGAAGTTGAACTGGTAAAGAGGAGGAAGTCAACAGTTATATTTCAAGGTTCAACCATCTATTTTTCTCAAGACTAGTTTTGATCAAGTATATGTACCATAAAATGTCCAGTACTATATAAGGAAGGAAGTACGTACCTTTGGTGAAGAAATGTAAGGGCGTTGAGAAGGTATCTTTGCAAGAAGTTCCTCCAAAGGAGTCAATGGTGCAGCTGTCTCTGCAATTACCTCCACTATTTTACAATATGAAAGATCGCGATTCTTTGCCATGACTGCCATGAGTTCAGCAATCTGCAATGAATCAGAATAAGTTGATTTTGCACTTGACTAGCACTCACCTATTTAAAAATCAACAAACAGTCCCATAATTTTAGACTGAGAGAAGACATCGTAAGTGATGGATTATAAGATATTTAGCATAGGTCAATCATACCACACCAGCACATATATTCCCATTCGTAAGAGGAAACAATGACTTTCAACATATCTACATTACTTTCAAAACACATGAACATCATGGCACGGCACAATAATTTATAGTCCATTCTGTATGTATAGACAAGAATCTAACAAGCATGAATTGAATAAAAATGGTGATATGGACCTCATATATTTGTATTCCTATTCAGATATACCCTGCACTGACGCAGCAGATAGCAAAGGCAGCAATCAAATTTAAACTTCTGTATAATAGCTGCTAGATACGGGAGAAAAAAATCAACGGTAGGTTGAATTTTCATTAATATGACTGGAATTTTATCAGAATAAGCTTACAAATGAAGCTAAAAAATAAAATTTATGAACAAGAGATGTGATGACAATGAGAGTGAAAAACAACAGAACTGTAGTCTGCATGCTGAGATACTGGCATTACACCAATGCCAAGGTAGGAGACGGAGAATGCTAACCAATATCCACTGGTTAAGGAATCAAAAGTAAAAAGTTCTTATGAGAAGTTGTAACATTTGATGTTACTAATGCACTCTCATTTTCAATAAAACTTTCTATTTATTGATTGTGCCTTAAGACACTCATTAGCATGGCCCTCATGAAAACTTCCAGTCTGCCAGTCAATATATTGTTGACTTTTATGAAATTAGATTGGCATCCCTCATACTAAGAGTGCAAGAAAATACAATCACAAACTAGAAGAGAGACAAAAAGAAAGTACAATAGGAATAACATTTGTTAATATTATTTTTTGTTAATTTGCAGGCAAAACAAAAACTGATAGTTAACTTGTCATTATATTCATGTTCCGCCATGCATAAAAACGTTCCAATTTGTTTTGCAATGTGTAAAAAGATGAAATTCACGTACTTTTATTCGCTATCAATACTTAGGCCCTTTTAAGCTTGAAAATCCGAGTTAACAACTTTCATATATCTATCATAATTTATAGCTAAACATATGAAAACATTTCACGTATAAGCACCTGAAGGCTAGACACCTGACCCCCAAATAAAGTATCTTCCGTTGATAGGGTTATATTATGAGTTTCCTTGAAAGCATCAGTAGGCTGCTCCATACATCCAGTTCTCACTATCTGAAGAGTGACAAAATAATTAGTTGAATAGAACCCTGCACTTTGGTGTAATTAGTTTCAGAGATTCAGAATGACTCACTGTGTATGGAAGTCCACTGGCTAGCAATGCTTCCTCTTCCTTCCTTTTCCAAATCAGGAATCCCCAGAACAAACTTTAGAGGCAGAGTTAAGAAATCAGTTAAACTGCTTTATGATGTCAATATGCGAATATAACTACTCCTTGACTACAAACTACAAATATGGAAATTGTTGTATACAGCTAGTACATCAGAAAGCTTTCCTACTCACTATAGGATTGCTGCAGGAAAGCCAATTTTGTTTGTTCCCAGTGAAGTAACCAATATGAAGTGATTTACTTTGGCAACAGTTGCTACAAGGTAGAAAGAACAAACATTTTGCATTCTTGTATTTTCAACATTAGGATAATGTAAATTAATGGCTGCTCAAGACAAAAATGTAAACAAAATAATAAATAATAAATATTAACTGTCTAGCTTATTCAGTGTGAGTTCGGACGAGCATTGAAAAAATTGATTTTAAAATTATGTAATTTATATTAAGATATTTTTATTATAAAATCAAGTTAAAAATAAAATTTAATATAAAATTTTTTATCCAACACAAAAATTCTTCAAAATTGTTTCAATTTAGAATAATTCTAAACTTATAATCAATTCTAAAAATTTTTCTAACGTGAACCTAAACATATAAAAATTTATCCAAAATCAGTTACAGACTCAGAATCAAGTTTTCAATCGTGAAACCAAACACGTACCAAGTATTTGTGCTGATTGAAATTTCATGGAAAACATTTGTATTTGTTTTAGTGTTTCAAGATTAAGGCTTAAAAAAATATGAGCAGTAAACAAGGAAACTTCATTTTTAATACAAATAAATACCGAAACATACAAAAAGGCATAGGGCACTAAAACATAATGAAAGCTCTTGTTACCAGCGTCAATTAGATTTTTGGTGGCCCGATAATCTATTGGAAATTGAAAGGGTGCAGTGATGTCAAAAACTCCCTTCTCACTGGCACCGATGCTAACTATCACCGTTGATGCATTCCCTAATGCAGATTCAATTGTATCTGGTTTCTCCAAATCGCATTCCATAATTTCAAGCTTCTCTACAGCTGGGCTAAAGCCGAAAAACATTCTGTTATTAAATACAGTAGCATTCTGTCATTGAGAACCAAAACATGATGATTTCAAAACTTTCTTGCCTTACCTTGTCCCCCTCCACTTGCACTTGTACCTTCAAGCTTCAATTGTTCAACACTCTGCACATATTTATATCTTTAATTCATATCTATTTTACACAAGATATTAGTCATAACATTTCAAATAACTAATCACTACACTACCTGAACTAATGCACCAGCCCTCTCAGCATTTTGCACTCCAGCTCTGACTCTAAACCCAAGCTTTATAAGCTCCCTGGATGAGAGACTATCACTTCTTAGCATTTTGAAAAAGTTTATCTTAGAAAATAAAAGTACAGAACAACAACTAATAATTGTACCTTACTGTCCGTGAGCCAACTCTACCAGTAGCATCCGCAACAAATACTAAGTTGTTATCCTTGGAATCTGTTTTCTCAGAAATCCCATCAGCGGTACCCGTACTAGATTTTGTTGAACCTTGTATATAAATGCATGTTTGGATTCAATTAGATGATCCAAAATGATGTTTAAATACCAGAGCCAATGTGATTTCAGGTTGAGGAATTGATTCTCAATCTAAAACTGATTTAGTTAAAATAACTTTACATAACTAATGCATTTTATCAAAACAATTTATATTAAATATTACTACTAACTTGCTTTTAGAATAAATACATACAAATATAAATCACTTTACTTTAAAATCAATTTAAATCAAAAGTAGTTTTGCAAAGGCTCACCTGAACACACGCAACATTCATTGCAATCAATGACATTCCAAATTAAGAAACATATTTTGGAAGAGAGAAGGAGCATCATTTATCACCTGAAGCTTGAGCCTTGGTGCAACGAATTTTGTGCTTTGTGGCTCTTGTGGTGCAGGGGTACCTCGTGAAATGGGAAAGGTTAACATGGGAGGCAGAAGGTTTCTCAGTGGCCCCTCTACGTGACAAAGACAAAGAGGAGGGAATGGAGGTTGTGGTCAATGACAAAGCCTTCATAGGCATAGGTAGAAGGATGTCTGGATGGAGAATGAGAAGGGGAATTGTGAAGTTTGTGTTTAGTTTTGATCATATTATCCGTTACTATCTTCTCTCATTGCCACAAATGCTAACCTCTATTGTTTGTGGATATGATATGATGTCCCTACCCACATGTGTGACTGCTTAAGTCTTGAGGCTTTACATAGATTCACCTTCAATAAGACCATAACTTTTTCAGTGTACGTAGAATGAACAGTACTGATGCACAGAATTTAATTTCATACTATGTATTACTCCGTTCATCCAAAATGACAGTTTAATGTTTTTTCGTACATATTAAAAAAATAAGTATCTTAAGAAAATATTATTTGTTATGGGATAGTTTTATGAAAATATTTTTTTTAATTTCAATAAATATATTATTAAATCTTTTAAGATAATAATATTTATTAAAATATAAAAATAAAATAAATATTTCAATGTTTCATTAAAAAGTGAGAACTTCATTCATTTTAAAATATTTTTATAAATTTTAAACTCCAATCATTTTAAAATGGAGGAAGTATTTTGAAGGAGTGTTGTCTAAATTAAAATTTTATGTAAGAAATTTTTTCTTATTAAATTTTTACATATAAAAAAGGAGTTTTAAAATATTTAATTTTTCACTTAAGATAAAAGCATAAATAGTATTTAATATAATGTATTTATTACAGGTAAAATATATAACTGATTATTATTAAAAAAATATTTTAATTAATAAAAAATATTTTAATAAAAAAAATTATAAATATAATTAAAATATTTAAATTTTAAAAATATATTATTTATTAAAATATATTAATAATTAAAATTAAAAAAATATAAACTTATAAAATACATCTTTATAAATATAAAAGAAGAATTTTCAAACATTTAATATTTTATTTAAAATAGAAGTATAAATGTTATTTCAATTTAATGTGTTTAGTATAGATAATCTTTGTATATATAGATGATATTGATCATTATTTATTTATTTATTTATTACACATCTTATCAATTTAAAATAATTTAATAGCATTTTAATGGAGATAATTTTAAGATTAATTTGACTTAAATATGAATGTAAAATATTTTGAATAATTATTAGAATAAAATATATATTATCAATTCACAATTAATATATTATATATTTACGAAATTGATTTGCATTTATGACAATAGATGAATATAATTTTTAATTATCTTTTATGTATATATTATCTTTTAAAAGTATCAATAAATATTTAATAA
>JAMLFT010003801.1:0-21125 GCA_026544285.1 Pachyrhizus erosus | reverse complement strand
AATTAGATAATTTTATTTTATAATTTAATATAAGTTAAAATAAGTTATTGGAGAAAATAAATATGAGAATTTATAAATTATTTTACACATAAGTTAATTTTAGTTTATGAGAAAAAATTATTTAATGTTACCTTCTTATTTTTTTTATAAGTAATTATAAAAAAAAATCTAAACATAGTCTTGTTAATTATTCTCTTGTTAAAAATGAATGAACTAATTTTTATTTGGTGAAGAAATATGAGAAAAGAGAAATAATTTTTAACTAAATATAAAATAATTTAAATTTTCATACATGATATAAAATATCTTCTATGGGCACCATACTAGGAAAAACACCTTCAATAAGCATAAAATAATTTCATTTTTTTCAAAGCTTTTGTTTTCAGAAATCTGTTTCAAGAATGCAATCGGATCCTCTCACTTGTTTTCCAAACTACATGTGATCTGACAGTGTTTAAAGTTATATATAAATAACTATGTGGTGTAAGTGGAAGTAAATATCCTTCATAAGCCATTTTGATTACTCAGACATCAAGTTTGAACACTTTTCAACCAATTTTAGATTAAATTTTAGCAAAAGTTACAGATCAACCCTTTTATCATATATATAGAGCTTGACCATAGCATAGACTGGGGGTGGGGGGCTCACACAGCACAGAGGCACACAGAATTTTCCAAGTTGCACTCAATGTAAGGACAGAAAATCTCGAAACTTGATATGGAAAGCTACTTTTTTAAAATTATATATATATATATATATGCTTGAATAAATTTTTTTATAAATATTTTTAAAAAATATAAAATAATAAATGAAATAATTTTTTTATAACTTAAAATCATCTTATACATAAATTAATTTTAATTTATGTTAAAGTTTATTTTATATTGTTCTTATTTTCGTTTTTTATAAATGTTTATAGAAAATTTACTCAAACAAACTTATTTATCAAATTCTTCGTTAACATTTATAATTTTTTTCGGTTATAACATATCACCTATTATTTTATTTCCTTTTCTCATTTTAAATAGTACAGAGTGGTCCATTCATAATTTCTCTTCCTTTCATATATGATTAACATAATATGTGTCCTTTCTGCTTATTTCAGTAAATAATCAGAAGTTCTTTGTTAACGTTGGAAACATCATAAAGTTACGTGTTTCCATCTATTGCGGAAAGGGGCCCAAGTAAAGTCTTTGTGATGACATTTTTATCCTTGAATGGCTGTCCAATATGCAATTCTTTTTGGACGTATTTAATCTTGTTCTTAAATCAGAAATAGAGTTTTATCTTATTAATATATATAATAAAGATTTGTATTAAAAATGAGCAGAAGTCACTAAGGTGTAATTCTAATTTTAATCAGCAAATAATACCAAAAACACTTAAAGAATACAGCTATTTTGTGCTTGTCTCACTGCATTTGATTTCTTTAGTTGTGTAAAACTTCTTTCCAGCTTAGCACGGAGGAGGGCAGAAGAGTTGAAAATAGGATTCATGCAGTAAATAATAATCTTAATTGTCATCTATGATGCCATTTGCATATATATTATGGAAAATAAATTTGTTCAAGGAAGGAAAATACATATTGCTATCTAATGAGGGTCTGAGACTTGTTATTTAGAAGAATATCCATTCTTGTTCATCTTATAAGTTATAATAAAGAATGTAATTGAGAAGATGCTACAATGTTTCTTGTATTCATTAGATTTTGTTGGCATACGTCATGACGATATATTTCTACAGTGAAAGATGAAAATCATCATCCAATTAGTTTCTTTAGTGTGTACTTTAATTCCAGAGCTGCAGGGTTGAGTGTATGTCAACCTCTTGAAAGTTCATTCCTTGGGCACACCTTTAGGCAGAGAAGCATGTGCTGAGCCATGCTGGCAATACAATTCACTGACCATTAGATGGTTCAGCTTTTCAACTCTCTTCTTGATTTCATTGCCACCAGCCATCAAAAAATGAAGAACTTCCAGATTTTGATTACTGCCACTGCAAATCAATTCGGGAGTTTGGAAATGATGTGCTTTCATTGTATTGTTTTGCATAGTTGTAGGATAATCTTGTTTTCCTGGTGCCACTTCAGCAGTTAGGTAGCCTATGTTCTCATGAGAAATGTTAATATTATTCTTTTTAATACAATGACGATACTAAAATTAGAACTTATGATCATATACAAATTATCCAACTTTTAAAACGTATTAGCTCATGTAAATTATTTATTTCCATTACAAAACTCGACTTTAATAGGTTGTTAATACCGCTCTTTAACACCCTATGTAACAGTTTTATTTGTTGAATCAAATTTGTTAAAATTATATTTTACTTATTATTTAATAAGTCTCGTAAGTTGAATCAAATATATTAAAATTCTATTTTATTTTTTATAAACTTAAGTATATTTTTGCCCTTCAAATTTAGAATGTCTTTTTTAATCTTTTAAACTAACATTTATATTTTTTAATTCTTCATATTTACAAAATGTTATTTGTAGTCTTTCTAATTGATTTTTGATAATTTACATACATAATTTGATATGATTTTTTATTACAAAAAAAGGAAAAACATTTTAAAAATTTAAATTTGTAAAATATATATTTTAATTTGAAAGACTAATAAAAATATTAAAAATATATTTAAGTCTTTTTTATATAATGAATTTCATACAAGATTTTGATGCATTTCAATCATTAAACATTGAATCAACCCTTAAGACTGTTTTAAGGGAGGATGACCTAAGGCCCATGACTAAAAGGACCAAAAAAAAATTCAAACAATTTTAATGTAATAAGAGACCAAAAAAAAAAAAAAATCATTCTTTTGATAACAACATCTTGTTGGTATTTTCAAAATTCTTTCAATTTCTAAAATTTAATTTATCCAAACATTAAAGATAACACAATTTAAATTTCTACCAAAAAAAAATTAAACACCAATTCACATGTAATATTTTATATTTGTATGTATTTATAAATAGAGAAAATTTTGTAAAAAAAGTAGAAAATATTTTGTTATAATAATATATATCATATTTAATGAAAATATGTATCTATTTTTTTAAAACTATATATTTATATTTTAAAATACTTGTCCATAAAAAAATTCTATTTATGATTTGGTGGTGTCTTATACTCATAAAATATCAAGACTCGTCCCAATTAAATAACAGTTTTGATGAAAATTGTTTAGTAAATAAAAAATAAAAATGAAAGATTTTAATAAAAAAGTATAATATTTAATATTATTAATATATTTTCACTATAATTTGTAATTTTCTTTATTGATTTCAATAAAAAGCCATTATTCCTTAACTATTGCCATAAATGCAATAGAGTAGACCGAAAAGGTTGGGTTAAAAAAGGGTGTTTTGTTATTGTTCATGATTCTCATTTGTTGATTAGGCCATTTTGGCTTTGGTGACATCGATCTTCCACAGTGGAGCTAATAAGTAAAAACCAGAGGGACAATATTTGATAATTACCTGGCATATTCTTTGTACGGGTTCTGGAGTTAATGGCAAGTTGCATCATGCATGAGGGCCCGTATATATATAATGGACAAAGAACAATTACCCTATGATGTTGAGGCAACTCTTAAAAGTAATATACAACGATATTCCTAACCTTAGGAATTTTGAATTTCAGTTATGTGGCCTCGTTTGGATATTTTCTTAGTATGCGATGTCATAAATCAGTTGTCTATTTGCAGGTAGTAAATAATAGTTTGGAGCATAGCTAATAGCTAATTTATGTCTACTAATCTTGATGAAGAAGAAAATATACGATTTGATTGTTGAAAAATGTTACTTTTGTTGCTTTCATCATGGAAAGTTTTCACATAAACCAATTGGTCCCTAACGGGGTGAAATTCTTAGCAACTTGGCAACTTTATTGAGGTGAATTTGTTAGTAAAATAGACAACTTTAGGGACCTAAATTTCTAGAAGCCAAACCAAGAAGTATTACTGATTCTAAAATGAATCAATTCGATAGAATAGGGATTAATTGAATGTTAAATAGAAGTTTCATCTACTTCTCGGATAAAAATAAAGATATGCAATTTTGATCTTCATAAAGTAATACTTTATCGGATAAAAAAAATGCAATTTTATCTTCATATAAAGTAATACTTTCGGTCACGATTTCATTTTTATTTCATTTCTAATGTGAAATCGAACTCCAGACCATAATTTAAAAATCGAAATGTGAAACCACTTATACCTACTTGATACCGAATTGCATATTCACGTATTAGAATTTGATTCCTGCACTGAAGATTCCTCCGTTTATTTTGATATATGTCCCGTTTCTCCCTTTTCGTTTGACAAAGTGTCTATCCATAGGGGAGATATAATATACACAACATTAACTAGTTTTTTCATATTATTACTTTGTTGAACAACTTGCTTGCTCTTTACAATTTCAGGAGAGAGAAGTTATATACATCTACCAGTAGTACATTTTAACAAGACCTAATCAACTGCATAAATCAAAAAGGAATTATCTCTCACACCCAAACTCTACTTGCATAATATTTTTTCTAACATAGCATGATATGAAAACAGTATTACCAAACCAATAATGCAGCAATACAATGAAGAGAGAGAAAGAGAGACAAGAGATCTATGACCTTGATGGGCTGCAAAAAGAGAACATAAAGTTTTTTTCTTCTTTTTATTTTCTTGGATTTTGTATGTATACACAAGTAACCAAGTACTAGGCCTACTTGTGTAAGCTGCTTTATTTTAATTACCACACAAGGTGATGTCCCTCTTGGATGGTCTGAAAGTCAAAGCATTGAAGCTGTATATGCAGAGATTGGCTTTTCTTGCTTTGATAGCTATAACATTAGATGTGGTTTTGTAGCCAGGAACATTGCAAGCAGAGGATGAACTACCTATTAAGCTTGCCTGGCATGAAGACACAACTGCAGAATCTTCTGCACATTTCACTCCATCCACTGAAGGGATTTCCAGCTTGTACATCCCAAACTTATTGGTAGTTCTGTTCACTGAAAGTGAAATCTGCTCAGCAGTTTTCTCTGAAAGAGCTTTGAACATGCAATCTACTTTGACCTCAGCACCTGCATGGAGATAATTATGAAAACAAAAATAAAAATGAAGTGTAAGATGCAACCCATTTGAACTCTCTGTATGTTTGGGAAAGTAACTGCTTTGTCAAGACAAAAAAAAAAACAATTGATTGTTTTCTTTTTTTAGTAGTTAGTACCAATAAACGTATTTCTCTTTGGTTCCCACATGTGTACTTCTTTACAAACAATCCTTGATTAAGACATTATCCGACATTAAATGTGAATATTTCTTTCAACAAAAATTCGAACCATAGTATACATATTGGGCTAGTCCCAACCCCCGTTGGCATTACCAATAAGCATGTGCAGCTCAACATTTCAACACAAGTTAAATTACAACTTTTAACACTATGTAACATTCTAAATAGAGGTTATTGAGAGTTATCACCTGGCAAGAAGTAGCTGTGTCTGGAAAAGCTGTTGTTGGAGCAGAAATCACAATAAACAAAGCCCATTACACTGATTTGTGAGATGGGGAACCTGGTTTTCCCAGGAAGCTTGGGTCTTGCAGACTCAACTTCCAAAAACTGAGTAAACAAAGGCAAAAGGAGCAAGAGGGTTATGGGATTCATGGCCAACTTTGGAAAAAATGGAGGGAAGAATCCGAATGGTGTCTTTATGATGAGCCGCTGCTAGAGCTTTGCTTTGCTTTCAGAGTATTAGCATTTAGCTGCTAGTAGAAGATGATGATGAGTTTTGGGGTGTGGATAAAGAGGGGCAGTGGTTAGTGGAGAACCAACTTCAAGCAAAAAGTTGGAAATAATTTTATCTTTTTTTCACAAGAAACAAAGACATGTGAATGTTGTTTGGCAAGACATGGAGCTCATGAGTAGGAGAGAGAAGGAGCAGTAGATTCTTTTGTTGGGGAAGAACAGGATAGCTTCTATTGGGGAAATTGAGAAATGGGATTGCGTTTAAATAGAGACACCAGTTGGGAAAATGCCAAGGTAGGCACCTAAAAAAAAAAAGCTAGTGTAGTAATGAAATGTTGTAAGTTGTCACGGTTTTCTCTACTGCCTTATAAATAAAGTGGCACTAACTATTGCGATGTTAATTGGAGAATAGAAGCACTTTGCAAAGCTAATGTGTAAGGAAAAATGAGGGGAGGACCAATGTCCAAGCATATTAAAGCATTCGTTTTTTAGTGCATGGCATTAAGCACACAGCAGGTTCTAGACCAAGTTATAGTGTTGTCCAGTGCATTTAAATCACTCACTCATTTACTCAGTTTATTTACCAATACCAATACCAATACCTTGTGTGCATGTGACTATGGCTGACATGACATAAAAGGGTAAGGCATTGAAGAAAAGCGTGAAACATTGGGGAGGGGGTAGGAGCATTCATGTCGTTCATGTGCCCTTCAGAACAGAGAAAGTGTCATTTCAGAGAAGGCATTAATAGGTGAAATTGCTAATGGTCCCATGATAAAATTAAATTGTGACACAGTACAAAGGCTGAATTTTGCAATATTGCACACACAAATTAGCAAGCTGCATCTCCCCGGGATGGATCCGATCAAGATTTTTTTTTCTTTTCATAATTAATAGTTCCATTTTTTCATAATTAAAACGAATCAATCTGGATTGATGATGGGTGGAGTTGAAATAGTTTTTACCGAAAATATGACTAATTTGACTATGTAAGTCCATAGTTAAAAATACTAATCTTTATGTACTTATGTTTGCTCCTAATAATTTCTCAAATTGTTAGGAGTGGGAAATCCAAGAAGAGTATCGGAGTTTCATCTCCGACAAAATGCTTTTCAAAGTAAAAACTCAGTTTACCTCTTTATTTAACATAGACATTTTTTCTAAAATATAATCTGACCCTGTTAAATCCTGATTTAATTGCAAAGTCTATTTAAAATTTATTTACTAATAAAGTCTATTAAATAAAATTTATAAACATAGTTTTAATAGGCCAACGAGCCTACACTTATATGTAGATTAATGAATTTATTTCTTTACATAAATTAATAAATATATAATTTAAAAATATTATAAATGTATTATTATATAATAAATAATGACTATGTTAGACATGTGTCTCCATCTCTTGGTTTTTATTTCCTGCCTAAAATATTTCTCAAAGGCTAGGAATAAGATATGTGTCCTAACTCTTACATTATATTTGGTATAAATGATTTAGTGAGAAAAGAGAAGAAATAACAAGGAAAAACAAAAAAGTAAGGTTGTTTGGTATAGTTTAGAGCGAAAAGTTTAAAAAGGATTAATTAAGTTTTTTGTCTTTTGACTTTTCTAGATTTCAAATTTTTTTTCTGACAATTTTAGTTCCTCATTATTTTTTTGTCACGCGAAATAAATTCTAGGATTAAGTTTGATTATTAAGTGATGAGGTGTCATCTATTATTTTTGTTGATTTTATTGGTGATGTCATATAGATGTCACTCATTTGCCACACATCTTAAAACAATTGGTTATTGAAAAGGAAAACAGTTTGGCAGACTTAAGGGGATACGAAGGACTTAATTAGAATTTAATATGGGTTTAAGAATTTTGAAGTTAAAAAGGAGTTGAGTCTCTTGTGGTTCCATAAAGAAAAATTGAATAATCTTCTTAAACCCGTGAACATGATGAGAATGAGATTTAAAGACAAATATGCTTATGATGTAAATCTTTTGTCACTTGGAGACATCGTGCTGAATGAAGGTTGACATAAAAAGCATGTGAAGGTACGCGAGTGTGGTTGTTTTAAGGTTTGTGGGTGCATACATTTAACTATTTTTGTAAGACTTATTAGTATGTGTTTGATTCTCTATTGTCAAATACATCGTATGGGGTCATTATGGGTTATTGTTGTGTTTTTACATATGGGGCATTTTGTAAATACCCCTAAGCTATAGTATAATGGCACAAGAGAAGATGCATTCCAAAATAAAGATCGTGATAGGTGGTCCTTTTCTGAGGCATTAGGCACATGAAGGAGTTGGTGTACAAAGATGAGGCACAATTGTGGTGGAAGCTGATGACAATGTCCCTTGAGAATGAAGTGTTTGATTTTGTGAGTGACAAAGATGCTCTGCTATTGAGTGATTATGCTTTGAAACATAATTGTGAAGTGGAGATTTATGTTGAACAAAAAGTCATTGAGACAAATGAATATGTTGATGGATTCATTAAACATAGGGAAGTTGAGGAAACAATTGAAATTGGCAAAGAAATACAAATAGTAAGAAATGTTGATTAGGTCATAAATATTCTTCGTGAACAAAGTCAATATGGAAAAAAGGTTAATGATTGTGTGGATGGTGATCTTGATGAGGTGGATGATTGTTTTGACAATATAAGAGATAAGGAAAAAGGGGTGGATGTTGGACTTGATGGTGATATGGTGGATGTTAGACTTGACAAGGAAGGATTGCATCATAATGTTGGTGTGGATGAAGATCTAAGTGATGATAGTAAGGTTGAAATAGATGATAGATTTATGCCTACCAATCTTGAAGAGATGCATTAGTTAGAGGATGCATACATAAGTGAAGAGCTTGATTTTGACTATGATTCAAAATTTAATGAAGGAAATATAATTGTTTTTTGTTACATTCAAAGAAAAAGACATGCTCCTGATTTCAAGTTCACATTGGGAATAAAATTTTGTTCTTTGAGACAATTGAAGGACGTTGTTCTTGAGCATTCTATATTGAATGAGAAGTGTGTGAAATATGTGAAAAATGATATAGATAGGGTCAAATTCATATGTAGACAAATACACTTGGAAATGTCTCATGAAGTTATTGTTGGATGACATTGGACATTCTGAAAGTAATAGATGGGTGTTTATATTTGATCAACAAAAGGTTTGTTTCCTTTTTGTTGCTTAAATAAGATATATAATATGAATTTATTTTACTGACCTATAAATTGTTACAGTGTTTGATACCAACATTTGCGGAGATGTTGCTTAGACTAAGAACGTCATTTTTGCTTAAGGTATTTATATAGTAATTTTAAGAAAAAGATTTGGGGGGAGGCACATAGATGAGGGATCTAATGATGAATGCTGCAAAGGCTACTTACCATGAAGCATACTTAGGAAAAAAATGTCACAACTAAAAGAGATTAATGAGAAGGCCTATGATTACTTAGATGAAATTGATGAAAAACATTGGTGCAAGCATGCTTTTAGCTATTATTCAAGATGTGATATTTTGATTAACAATTTAAGTGAATCATTTATTGTTACTATTTTGTTGACTAGGGAAAAACCAATACTTACTATGTAGGAATCGATAGAAACATATTGCATGACAAGGTTTACAAGTTAATAAGAAACATTTGGTTATCATTTTGAGATGTAAATTTGAGTTCCTGACTTTATTGACATACTATTGTCATTACTTGAACGTAGGACGACTTCATTTAATGAGATACCAGTTAATGTATGACATTTCAATTGAAGAATGATATTTACTTTTCACATGTTGCTAGTCCATTTTATTAGACAAAAAATGCATTATTGTCCCATTCTTAAGGGACCAATACTTAACATTTTTTTAAAAAAAAATGGCATTTATAATATATTGCATTTTCTTACTTCAACCACCCATACCAATTCAACACAAGGTCTACTATTCAATAAAAACATTTTTCCATTAATAAATAGAAAGTTTCAAAATCATCATAAAGGTCATAAGCACATTGACACTTTCTTAATGACCTTTAGTCTAATACAGCCTACCCCACCAAAAGATACATTCCAACAAGAACACTCAGTCATCCTTTACTCCTACTACTAGTTAGCCAAGCAAGACAAAATCAACTCATTTCACATAGTCGTAATTGCTTCACTTCCTAAGTTAGAAAACATTAAACTCTCAAAATAATAAACAATTACAAAATAAGACCACCAATTGTCACACTTAACAGGAGCCTCTTAGTGCATATGTCAAGTCTATAAATATCATTATCGACAATGAACATATCATAAAACAAAAAAACTTGTCTATTTTCATTTCTTATTCTAGCTTCTTTTGGAGCTTCAAAATCTTCTTGTTATGCACTTTAAATTGTTGTTGTTGCATCAATTGCATCTTCACGTACATCTTCTTCCATCCATCAAAAGTAATTGCAATTGATAACTCTCTACATAATGTCAACAAATGTTCAACTATACTATTAAGAGGAGTTTGATATAAAAGAATTTTTTTCATGTCTAGGGATCATTATTCTTGAGAAACATAATATTGAATGTATAAAATATCCATTTAAAATTTTATATTTAGTTTAAGATTTTATTTCTTTCTAATGAAAAATGAATTTTTAATAACATTGAATTTAAATTTTGTAAATATTATATAAAAGCTTTGTAAATTACAATTTTCAATCATGTTATTTTATATATATATGTTACTTAATTTATTTGATATACAAAATATCCTATAAATTACATAGCATTTATACTTTTAATTTTTTATTTAATTATTTTTAGTAAATGAAATTTTACTTACTATGTTATAAGCATTAAATAAAAATAATTAGATTAAATCAATTGTGAAGAAATGATTCTTTTTCAATAATTTAAAAATTATATTAATATGCATTTTGATTTAGTTATTCTAAATTTTTTATCAACAACAATAACTAAAAATAAATTGTTTCCAAATATCTTGTAAATCTTAAAATAATTCATCATATTTCTTTTTATAAAATTAATTAGAGATAGAAATTAACATATAAATTATTAATATCGAAGGTTAAAAAATACACTAGAATGAAGGGGAGTTAAATAGTGTGTGATTATCGCAAGTTTGTTGTAAACTTTTTAGAAAATATGTATAAAAAGGATGGAAAACAGTCTTACAAATCAAGACATATAAATTGTGAGGAATAAACACAATACCTAGCTCACTTCAATTCTTGAGCTACATTCACTAATAAAAAATATTACAACACAAGTTTGACTCCACTACTCTTGATTATACACAAGTATTCTCTAAGTTACTTTTGACTTTTCAACTCAAGTATTCTTTTATTGTCACTTTTAACTACAATACTTAATCACCTGACTAAATTATCCCAAATATTCTTTTACACTAAGTAACTCCTAAATTTCATAGATCTTTATAAGATACAATACCTCAGTGTGAGGATATGAGTTTAGCACATAATTACAATTTAGTAAAGTTAAGGATATGAAAGATTTACATTACAAAATCTCAAGAGATTTAAGAATACAAGATGTATGAAAACTTAAGAGAGAGTTTGTTTAAATAATCATGTATCACTAACTTCTTCAATGTCTTCATGCATTGATATTTATATACAAATATGAAAAAAGTTCATTGTGATTCAATGTTCTTCTTTCTTCTTCTCATTTTTTTGTGTACTAAATATATAACTCTTTTGCACATCTTTGTACTTGTAGGTGATTAGTTACTTTTAAAGGAGAAAGAATATGTTTGTCATTTATCTTTTCCTCTTTTTTCTTTTTGAACTTTGGCAAGTTAACTATTTTTTTGAACATTCCAACTTCAGTCTTTTCTTTAATGACAAACTTTAAAGCTTGAGTGTCTTTTTGATTTGGAAATTTGTTTATCTTCATCATGCTTGTTACTTTTTATTAAATGTTCATTTGAATTTAAACGTTATAAAAGAAACAAGTATAGAATCAAAAGTAAATTCTTATGACAACTATAAATAGATAACAAGTTTGAAATTACTTTAGAATGTATGTTGATTTAAGACCCATTTACAAATCATACATCTAGAATGCATAGTTTTTGTAAATTTGATGGACGTATATTAAGCAAAAATGTCAATTAAACGTATTTAATGATTTTAGCACTTAGGACGCTTAACATTTTTTTATGTTTTATGTGACTGAGTTGAAGAAATATTACATTTTTATTGTTTAGAATGCATTCCTATCAACATACTCGTCAAACTATTAGTATCCATCAAATTATCATATTATTTTGTTATCATCAAAACTATAGATTTTTTACAAACATGATGTTCATTTACATCTTTGGTTCTAATAAATATGTATTTCTCAATTTTTACACATTATATTCAAATTTATTTAAATTTTCCATTTTAAAATATGCTTTATAAGGTAAATTTATTAAGAAATAATAATGATTTTAATGTATAATTAAAAATTAATAAATAACAATCATGGAAAAATTTTATTTACTAATATATTTAGATAATTAATTTATAAATTAAAATTTTAATTATTTATTTCATGAAAATTAGTTTTTCTAGAATAATAATTTAAAATAGAAATTATTATTATTATTATTATTATATATATATATATAGATATAGATAAGGATCAAATTACATTAGTGTAACATTATTCAGTAACTTTCAATTGGATAATGTTTCTCTGAAAACTCATAATTACATTGCTAGTTTTTTTTTCAGATTTATCATATTTATAAAAATTTATATTAATATAAAATTATTTGATATGTTATTCATATAAATTAAAATGAACATAATATACTTTTCGAAATGTACTCAAATATGAATAATTTGATTATCATATTATAATTGTTTAATTCTTACTTTACAAAATTACCTTCTTATATATACTATCCTTATATATGGGTAGTGATAGATCAAATTACATTAGTATAACTTTATTAACTATTACACTATCAAATATCTTTATATAAAATGTAGATATTGTTGATCCAACTGTTAAATTATAGTTTTATATTATCTTCATTATTTATATCAAATATTGTAAAATTTAAACAATAAAAGGATAATCAAATATCAGCATAGTCATACTAAAATTCTGCACGATCATGCTAAAAAATGACGTTGAACTTCGTTTTAGCCAAAAGTGAGCATGACCATACTAAAAGTCAGCATGTTCGTGCTTAAAGTTAACACACTTATGTTAAAAGTCGCCACAACCATTCTAAAATTTAGCACAATCATGTTCCTTCATAATGCTTTTTTCATGTCAAAACTCTTCAATTATGGAAGATTTTTCTCCGTGATTGTTTAACCACCCGTTTTTTACACATCTCAGCAATAAACGTGAGTTTTGTAATAAAAATAAGTCAATAAATAATAAAAATAATTAAAACAAACTCCTGATATTTCTCATGTAACAAGTGGTTGATTAGTGTTTAAATCTTTTTTAATTTTTTAAATTCAATTACTTTATAAAATAATTGTTAAAAATAGGATTTCTACATATAAAGTTAAATATAAATTATTCATAATAATTTATTTAAAATAATAATTAAAAATAGAAATTAAGATATATAGATTATATTAAATACATCTGGAATTTGAAATTTTATTTTATTACTATTTTAAGACATTAGTATCATTAAGAAAAAAATTAATGTATATATGTTGGTGTTTAATTTTTTAATAATTATATTTTTATTTAATAATATATTTTAAAGATATATAGATTTGTATGAAAATTCATACATTTAAATAACATATATGATATCTATTACATATATAATAATGCATGATATTTAATAAATATAATATTTAACAACAAAAATGATCAAATTACATCAATATATGTCAACTGTTACATTGTGAATAACTTTATATAAATTTTGAAATTTATTAGCATAATAGTTGAATCGTAATTATGTATTACCTTAAGACTTAAATATATTTTTGGTCCTTAATAAATTAACGAATTTTGTGTTTGATCCCTAATAAAATGTTTCTATTTTTTTGGTTCTTAATAATTTTTTTTATTTTGTTTTTGGTCCTTAAAACACTATTGAAATCATTTTATTTCATTGTTCAAAGTTTTATCTAAAGTGCTTTAAAGATAAAAAAAATAATAATAAATTTATTATGGACCAAAAAGTTTAAAAAATTTATTAAGGACCACAAACAAAATTTGTATATTTATTAGAGACCAAAAATATATTTAAGTCTTATATTAATTATTTATAACAAATTTTGTCAAAATTAGGCTATAATAAAATCTAATCAAATAATTTATATTTTTTTACATAATTTATAAATATATATTATGTTAATATTTATATCTATAAATAAGTTATCAAATGATTTTGTATTCGTGTAAAATTTCTTAGATATGATGTACCTAGAATGAACTTTTAAGCTAATGGTGAGTTTTGAGATATAATTATCATTATAAAAGTTGTTGGATAATGTAATAACTAATATAAGTTAACAACATGATGTGGCATGGTTGGTAGATAACATTATCACTTAAGCATGTAGTCGAGGGTTCAATCCCTAATTCATGTACATAGAGAAAACATATGTTGGGATAGGTCAACCCCTTAAATGAATCTAAGTACTTTCAACAGATAAACCCTTGGTTTGCGGTCCAAAGATACCCTAATTAACAAAAAAAGAAAGAAAACTAGTACAAGTTATACCAATATAATTTGATCATTTCCCATTTATAACAATATTATATAAGTTAATTATTTAGTATATTTAATAAATACAATAATTAATACTCTATAATAAAGAATGTTCTTTATTTATTTATATAATGGATAAATTATTCAGTTGGTCCTTGAATTATTTAAAAATTTCTCAAGTAGCTTCCTAAGTTATTTTTCAATTAAGTCATTGACCATGTAAGTTCTTTTTAATTGATTTTTCAAGATTTTTAAAACTGACATAAATTGTCATTATCTATTAGTTTTCATTTACTATAAATTTAAAGTTTAGAAAGTTAGTTAAAAAGATATTTTTTTGGGTGAAGGCATGCATCTTCGACCCAAAAATCAAGAACTAATCTTCCAAAATATTGAGATTCATTTGAGAAATTGACCTCTCCTAATAAATAAGTTTTTTTTATATGTATAGACCAAAGATCGAATCATTAACCACATGCTTAAGGGATAACATCAACTATGTCATACCATGTTTGCAAATAATATAAAGATTAATTGATTAATTTAGCCTTATATAAATACATACATGAATAACACATTAATCATTGCATTAATACTTGCATTCAAGTCTGTTTTTCTTTTTAATTTACTTAACATTCATATACATGCGAGTACTTTTTTTCACATAATTTCTTTATATTTATTTATTTTCATTCTTGTTTTCAACTCATTCATTTGAATTTCTTGAAACTTAGTTTCTAATCTTTAATTAACCTTCTATAATCACAAGTGCATAAATCAATTTAGGGTCATCTTAATGCATGGTTTCGAGTATGAATATTGGATATAAAGTTATGTTAAATAATAAATATATATTTTCTTATCCAAATTAAAAAGTACTTTTGTCAATATTTGTAGGAATTGTTTATTCGTATAACAATAAATTATACTATAATATTTATTTTATCTCCATCCATTATATTATTGATTATATTTTATAATATTCATTTTTTCTCTCTCTTAGTTATAAACTTTGTATATAAATAACATTTTCATTTGTAAATGTGTCCCTTAATTTATCTTTTTTATTATTCGTGTATAAATAACCACATTTACTCAAATAATATATATTTCTTGAACACAAAAGATTGACTTCAATAATGTGATGGTGTTGGTCTTCTTTATACTTTTTTTAGTTTAAGCATATACCATGTATGTTATGATATTGATGAGAGAAACAATCATCTTCTAAAGATGTTGTAGAATTTTCATTAGATCATAAGGCATAAAAACCAATATTATGATATGATAATTTTAACTTCGTTCAATATTTTTTATGTTTATGATTAAAAATTGTTAAACATGTTTCTATTATTTACATGGTTGTAATGATTTTAAAATTATATCAGTCACTAAATTAACCAATATAGTAGTTTATAATTTATTAGTTTAAGAGTTTAATGGTGTTGTACTAATGGTATAAAATAATTTTGTAGTGTCATCTAATCATAGATTATAGTAAATATAACTTTAAGATGATTATTGTAAAAGTCAATAAACTTACCATACATGTTGAGTTATGATTAACAATAATTTTTTACACCAATAGTGCATAGTAATTTTTTTTTTTTAGTTTAAGTACTCATTTTCTCCCAATATGTACATCATTTTTAGATTGTGATCCCTATATCTAAAAACTACACATTTTAGTTATTGCACATGTATTTTTAATTTTGTTTTGGTCCTTAATTTTCATAAACTATATGTTAACTTCATTAAGTAAAATCACTATAAAATTTATGGCTATTGTTAAATTATTAGAAATTGTCACTTTAATAACAAATTTGTGGTGGTTTAACAATTGCTAGAAAATTTATGGTGCACGTACACTATCCATTAGTATTTTGTGGTAATAGTATTAATTAATGGAGTTAAGATGCACTTAACAACTGAAATCAAAATGAAATTAAAAAGTGTATATATGTGGACTAAAATATATAATTTCTAAGTTAGGAATCAAAACATAAAAATAATACAAATATAACGACGCATGAGTAATTAAACTTAATTCATCTCTAACAATCACTTTTTTTAACAATTATTATGCCTTTCAAAACCAATATATAAAGGATGGTTAAAATGTTTACTAACAATTACCTTATGGTCAGTTCATTTAAAGTTGATAAAAAAAAGTTACTAACAGTTATAGTAAGCATCAATAAAAACCTATTTTATTATCGATAAAAATCTATTTCATTAGCTTTTGTCCATTATAAATTATAAGAATTAATTCAAATAGTATGCCAAGTATTTTACTTATAATGAATTAGTAGTTAGGTTGTTTTGATAAGATTTCTTAGTTGGAATAAGTATTTTGGGTTGTTTCCTAATAATTAGCTTAGTAATTGTTGATAGACCGAGATATTTGTTGAGGTTGTTTCTTTGTAAGCCTATAAATATAGGCATTTATATATGTCTAATATACGCTCTCTTCTCAACAATTTTTGTTGATGCCCAACGAAGAAGAAGAGAAAAGGTTGAAAGAAATCAAGAAGAAAGATGTAAAGGCATTGTTTATTCTTCAGCAAGCAGTTCATGAGAGTAATTTCTCATGAATTGTAGTAGCAACAACATCAAAGGAAGCATGGTCAATCCCAAAGAAGGAGTTTCAAGGTGACTCAAAGGTCATAATGGTGAAATTGTAATCACTAAGGCATGACTTTGGAACCTTGATGATGAAGTATGGTGAATCAATAGCTGATTTTTTTGTCACAATCATTGGAAATAGTCAGTCAAATACGCTCTTATGGTGAGCTAATTTTGAATAAGATAGTTGTTGCTAAAGTAATAAGAAGCTTGACTTCAAAGATTGATCATGTAGTAACTACCATAAAAGAAGCCAAGGATCTGTTAGTTCTTTTTGTTGATGAATTAATGGGATCTCTTTAATCTCGTGAGGTGAGGATCAATAGATCAGTGGACAAGAATGAAGAGAAGCAATTCCAAGTGAACGAGACAACCACCAAGCAAGAACAAAATGACTGTTAGGAAAGAAAAGGTCGAGAAAGAGGAGGATTTTGTGGTGGTCAAGATTGTGGTTGTGATAATGGAAAAGGCAGACAGAATAACGAACAAAGGTAGTCCAATGAGCAAGGTAACACAAAAAATGACATCCAATGTTATCGTTGCAAGGGGCACAGACATTTAAAAGCTTATTGCTAGTATAAAGACCAGAAAATGATGAGGAAAACAAGCTCTTTATGGCATGTATTGATACAAACCATAAGCCAAGTGATTTGTGGTTTGTGGACAACGGATGTTCAAATCACATGACAGGAACCAAATCCTTGTTCAAGGAGCTTGATGAGACACCATGAATCAAGGTACAACTTACCAACAAAAGGGAGATATAGGTTGAAGGAAAAGGTATTGTGGGAGTTTACACTAGCCATGGCAAAGTAAAAATGTTGAACAATATTCAATTTGTTCCTAATTTAGGATACAATTTATTAAGTGTTGGATGACTAATGGTTAGTGGATAGTCTATTCTTTTTTTATGATGATGCATGCATCATCAAAAATAATAAATCAGGCAAATAGGTTCATGTTAGCATGACTCCAAATAAGATGTTCCCGTTAGATGTTTCTAACATGAAGAATTTTACTCTTGCTACAAGGGCAAAGGATGACTCAAAGTTATGGCATTTGAGGTATGGGCATCTAACTATCAAAGAGTGATAAAGGTATGGTATTTGGATTATCAAAAATTGGCTCTTTTGATTTATATGAAGGATGTGTTTATGCAAAACAAAGTAAAAATTTATTTCTTGTTGGAAAAGCATGGAGTGCTTCTAAATGTCTAAAGTTAACTCATGTTGATTTATGTGGACCTATGCAAACTAAGTCCTTGGTTAGGAGTTGTTATTTCTTACTATTTACTAATTATTACAATCGCATGGGTTAGGTATATTTTTTGAAAAATAAATAAGAAACCTTTGAGAAATTCCAAAAATTTAAGGCTATAGTGGAGAATCAAAGTGGTTGCCATATCAAAGTCCTTCACACAAATCAAGGAGAAGAGTTTGTGTCCAAAGAATTCAATTTATTTTGTGTAGAAAATGGCATCCATAAGGAGTTAACAACTCCTTACACTCTAGAGCAGAATGATGTTGTTGAGCGAAAAAATTGAACAATTGTTGAGATGACAAGAAGCATGTTACAAGTAAGGGGAATCTATAATCAGTTTTGGGCTAAAGGTGTGGCAACATCTGTCTATCTGTTGAATCTTTCACCAATAAAAGTTATCTTGAACAAAACTCCATATGAAGTTGTGTGGAAGTAGACCAAATGTAAGTCATTTACAAGTTTTTAGGTGTGTTGATTATGCTTTAGTAAACTATCAAGCTCATCAAAAGCTTGACGAAAAATCTAAAAAATGCATTTTTATTGGTTATTATACTCAATTCGAAGCATGTAGATTGTATAACTCTCTTAGTGGCAAGATCTCAATTAGAAGGAATGTAGTATTTAATGAAAATGCAAGCTGGGATTTGAGTAAAAAGCATGCACAACAGAAAACTTTTATGCCCATTGGAGACTCTCTTAATGTAAGGTAAGAGTCAACTCCACCAAGTACACTTATTAGCTCACTAATGGTACCAACAATTGTTGAAGAGTTTTTAGTTGAGCCAATTCCACCAAGAAGATCAACAAGGGCCAGAAAATTGAATCCTAAATATTCTAATGACATATATACTTCTTGTCAATTTGCTCTTGTTGTTTCAAATTCTCTATATTATGAAGAAATAGTTAAAAAAGAAGAATAGCATAAAGCAATGGTGGAAGAGATGAAATCCATCAAAAAAGAATGGAACATGGGAGATGATTGATTTACCAAAAAACAAAAAGCAATTAGCTTGAAGTGGGTGTTCAAGACGAAATGTGCTTCAAATGGAAGCATATAGAAGAACAAAGCTCATCTTATGGCAAAAGGTTATATGCAACAATGTGGTGTTGATTTCAAAGAAACTTTTTCTCTGTAAGCACGATTTGACACAGTGAGACTTATTCTAGCATTTGTTGCACAATTGTAGTGGCATGCTTATCAATTTATGTCAAGTTAGCATTCCTCAATGGATATTTACAAGAGGAGTTCTATGTATCACAACCAGAAGGTTTCGTAAAGAAGGACAACAAGACAAAGGTGTACAAGCTGAAAAAGGCATTGTATGGATTAAAACATACCCCTAAAACTTGGTATAGTAAGATTGATGGATATTTTCAACAAAATGGTTACATGAGAAGTGAGAATGAGCCTACCCTATATGTGAAAAAGGAAGCTAAAAATTATTTCATCATTATTTGTATTTATGTTGATGATATCATTTATACTAGTTTTTCTATCTTTCTTGGGAATGAGTTTAAGTCTCAAATTACAATTGAGTTTGAAATGCCAGATATGGGTTTATTGCATTATTTCCTTGGCCTTAAAGTCCATCAAGTTGAAGATGGAATATTTATTTCACAAAGGAAATATGTTAGGGACCTTCTCAATAAATTTGGCATTTATAATTGCAAGCCTGCAACTACACCCATGAATGTTAATGAAAAATTGCAACAAGTAGATGCAGAAGAGATGGTAAATGCTAAAAGGTTTAGAAGTTTGGTTGGAGGTTTAATCTCACACACATTAGACCCAATATTGCATTTTCTATTGGTGTTATTTCTAGGTTTATGTTACCTTCAAAGGTTCACTATGGAGCAACAAAAAGGGTGTTGTGCTACATTGTTGGAACTTTGGAGTATGGCATTTGGTACTTAAAAAATTCCAATTCAAATTTTATAGGTACACTAACAACGATTGGACAAGTTCTTTAGATGACAAACGAAGTGTTTCAGCAAATATTTTCACTTTAGGCTAAAGAGTGATCACTTGGAAGTCAAAGAAGCAAGTTATAGCAGCATTGTCAACTTCAGAAGCTGAGTATGTTGCAGCAAATTTAGCAACTTGTCAAGCCATTTGACTAAGAAGAGTGTTAGCAGATCTTCAACAAGAGTAGAGGGGAACAATAGAGATATTTTGTGATAACAAGGCAACTATCTCCATAACCAAGAACCCAATATTTCACAGCAGAACAAAGCATATTGATATTCATTACCATTTCATTCATGATTTGGTAGAAAAGGAGGAAATATCATTGGAATATTGCAACACCTAAGGACAACTAGCTTATGTGATAGCAAAGACTTTATCAAAGAAAATTCTTGCCATTTTACAGACTTGTTTGGTGTCTGCAACTTTGAATTAAGGGGGAGTATTGAAAATTAATTCAAATAACACAGGAAACATTTTACTTTGAATGAATAAGTAGTTAGGTTGTTTTGATAAGATTTCTTAGCTGGAGAAGTATTTTGGAAAGTTTCCTAATAATTAGTTTAGCAGTTGTTGATAGAGCATATATTTGTTGAGGTTGTTTCTTTGTAAGCCTATAAATATAGGCATTTTTATCTATCTAATATATGTTCTCTTCTTAACATAAATTATTCTTTCACATGCTAATATTTATTTACTGCAAAAGTTGTAATCCATAATAGATTTTACTTACCATTATATTTATTATCACTATATAATTGTCATTAAAAGTAACTTTTGTTAATGATCATTGTTACACCATAACTAGTCAAATACATATATATA
>JAMLFT010003800.1:0-21127 GCA_026544285.1 Pachyrhizus erosus | reverse complement strand
AGAAAAAGATAACAAATAAGTTATATGATTTGAACAAACAAAAATAAAGTTATAAAGGTTTTTAATCTTTTAATAATTGATTGATTCTAACTTTGTACTTTTTTATATAACACTTTTCTACATTTTAATATATGGTATTTATTAATTGATAATATTGAAAATAAAAAATTATTAATTAATTTAATTAAAAATTTATTAAAATGATTAATTTAAAAAAATTAAAAATATTTTTTTTATCTTATTAAAGAAAAGATATGTAAAATTAGAAAAAAGATATGATCAATTATCCTAATAGTATTATATCCTTCAAAGAAAAAAATAAAATCATGTGTGCTAAAAAAAGAAAGTCTAAAAAATAGAAAAATCTTAAAATTTGAATGACATTTTTTAATAGGTATGATATTTATATATATAACTAAAAAAATTATACAAAATTCATCAAAATCTAATTTATAAAATAATCAATTGAAATTGATATAATTTTAAATATTAAAAAATTTCTTCTAAGTTATAAAAAATCTAAAATGATTCCACTAAATTTTGTTGTCATTAATATAATTTTAATTGATCATCATAATTTTTTTATTTTTTTATTTTTTTTACTTAAATACTACAATATTTTTTATATAAAAATATATTTTAAAATCCTAATTAAACACCCCTCTTGATTTCAACTTTCAATGAAGTAAAAAAAAATAAAAATTAGCAGATTTATCCTACTACAAGAGAACATAGATACTTATCTCGTATTAGATTGGTGTCAGATGGACCCATATTCTGAGTGAAGCCCAGTTGAGTTTGGACCAAAGGGAAAGCGTCTAACATATGAAGCAAACCCACAAACGAAGCAAGCAGCATTTTTTTTTATTAAATAATTAATTAATAAGCAGCAAACTATTTCCCATTCAATCTCTTTCGGCCGGTGGTTTGTGGCATTGTGGGCGGAGCAATGGCCGGGAAACAGGTCGGCGGCGAGGGCTTATCCGTAAACCTCGCTGGAATGTCGAAGAACCAACTCTACGATATCATGTCTCAGATGAAGGTACATACATTTTTTCTTCTTATTTTTCACTCTTCCTGAAGAACAACACGCTAATCATTTCGTTTGTTGTCCCTTAGAGTTTGATCGAACAAAACCAGCAACAGGCTAGGCAGATCCTAATCCAAAACCCTATGTTGACCAAAGCGCTTTTCCAGGTTCTTAGGGTTTTCAATTCTCCTTTTGTCGCTTCACTGAATGCTTCCGAATTTCGCTCATGCAACCTCTAAATTTCAGTTAATTACGTTTACCATCACATGCGCGTATTTGATACTTGTTAGTTAGAATCACTTAGTTATTTTCTGGTGATTACATTTGATGGAGCTATTTTCCCTAATGCATTGTCATGAGATAAAACCCTAAGACGTTTAATTTTCGTATTGAGTTATTGTCTTCTTTAAGGAAACAGTTCTCAATCATCACTTGTGGTTAGTGGGCACTATGGCAAACTACTAGTGTCTCATTTGTTAATGCCCTTACAATATAGTTAGAGTGTTTGAGTTTGAGGTGATGGAGATTTATTTGTTTCTTTGAATACTTTAAGATTCTTGTAGGGGGTCCCTGATGTTTCATGTATGTGTATGAGTGTATGTATTTCTTGTTTTGAATTATCTTCAGAACAATTAGATTCGTATTTGTTTGTCCTAGCACTATTCTAGTAGTAGTCTTACTAAAGCATTAATGTCTGTAAGTGTATGAGAATAAACTTATTTTTGGTGCAGTTAAGAATTCTTTAATGAATACAGTTGTGTGTGTGTTTTGATTTGGTTTTATTGTTCAACAACCGTAGTATTCAAGGGTCTGCTGCCACATTATGTTCTTTGACACCTATGTCCATTTTGTTTTGTTTAAACAGGCACAAATTATGCTTGGAATGGTGCAAGCACCTCAAGTGGTATGCATTTACTTTCTTTTGATGTCTTCTTCACTACCATCCCTCAGCAGAAATTTGGATGATAAAAATTGTTTGCTTTTAGGTTCCAAAAGTTCAGCCTATGGTTTCCCAGAACAATCAGCAGTCAGTACAACCAACACAACAACCAAATATTCAGCCTGCTCCATTGTTGCCTGGGCACAGTGGTGCACAGGATCAAGCAGGTGTATCTCAAACCCAGATTCCTCTGAGGAAACGCCAGAACCAACCTTCAGTGCCAGTTTCATCTGCTGTTCCTGCATTGAGTCATCAATCTCAGCCCATGGCTGCACATTCTTTGTCAATGCCTCAGCAGCCTAAAGGACATCTGGCTCCTCAAATGGCTCCAGTGTCTCTTCCACTATCATCACAACTTCCTAACATACCTCTGCCTTCTCTTCAATCACCGTCACAACCTCTTCATCCAACTCAAATGCCAACCACTTCCAGTCAGTTACAGCAACCGTTGCTGACATCTGGATTTCCACATGTGCCTCTGCAACCACCACTGCCACCACAGATTAGACCACCTGCAGTGCCAACCTTCCATCCCCAATATCCTCCACAAATGGGTGCAAACTTAAGTTTTCAACATGTTGGTGCTTCTCACAATCTTTCGCAGTCCATGTTTCATGTAAGATGAATTTTTTAGTTTACAATTCATAATCTAATGGCATGTTTCATGTAGGCTGAATATTGTGTTGTTGATGAAATTTTCAGCCAGGTACAAAACCTCCTGCTAGTGTTGGATCCACATTCCCACAGGGGCAGCCGTCACTTCCAAGTCAAAAATCATCTCAGCCACTTTATCAGGTATGTTGAGCTATAACTGGTTAAGATTTAAAGACTGTATTGGTACCTTGAATTCTGAGGGAGCAACTAGGCTCTATGGCACCTGCATTATTGGTTTTTACAAGGCCTTCTTGCTACCATTATGAATTTATGATTCCTTGTTTCATTGTCTAGTTAATCCTAACTTGTTCTGCGTTAAAACTAAGTCATTTATTTTAAATATAATAGGCATTTCCCCTAGTTATTAGCCATTAAGCTTTTTGCTGGTAGTAATGGCACTGTTGCTGGCAATGCTGGCTTATAAAGTAGCTTTTACAACAAAAAACTTGTTTGTTTTAGGGTATATTTAGGAGTTGAGTTATTGAAGGGAAATGTAAGGGGATTTTTTTTTAATTTCTAATAAATATTATTTAATTTAATAATATTTTAAAATAAAAGAAATAAAATAATATATTAGAATAAACTTAATTTCCTAGTTTTTTGTTTATTTTTGAACTGTTTTAATTTAAAAATAAAAAATGTCTTCCCTTTCTTTTCTCTTTTTTAAATTCAACTTCTAAACATACCCTTACAAAGAATATATTTGACACGATCGAATTATGGAAGGCCAATTAATAATAGTAATGGTAGAACAGGGAAAAAGTTTGGTCTCTTTACTAGTTTTCTCATAAATTAAAAAAAAAAAAGTATTTTTACGGTTGGAGTTGACATTTTTTCCCACATTTGAAGCATGAATTTTTCAGATATCATTTATTTTTCCTGCCACTTGTGTGAATCTTCTCTGTACATAACTGACAAAATTTATCCTAACAAACTTATCATTGCTCCATTTGAATTTTGCAATTGGGGTACTTAATCAGCTCGGTTATTTGACAACCATCTGGCATTTCACCTAAACGCAAGCTGATTTTGGTGATTTGACTAGCTGAAAGTAAATCTAAATAGCAGGACTTGAAGAGCAGTATCCATCGTGATAACGCATGCCTAATATTTGTGCTTTGTAGTAGTTAGTTATTCTTATTCACGTGCTAAGTGCTGCTTGCTTGTTAGGTTGGGAATATGCCTTTAGGGCCCGATTTTGGCAATCAAGCTGGAAATGCTATGCAAGTAGACAGAGGGTCTTCTTTGATGCCTGGTCCCTCAGATAACCTAGCACATCTCTCTGGTCCTCCTGGACAGCCATATGCTGTGTCTGGCCAGATGGGTGCTGCTAATCAGCCTCTTCGTCCTCCTGCGGTAATTATTTTGAATTGCCATTTAGTTTGTACAAAAAGTTCTGCAGTCTCTTGATATTCTTTTCTTGCGTACATGCAGTTGACGCCAGAGATGGAGAAGGCACTGCTTCAACAGGTCATGAGCCTCACACCGGAGCAGATAAATCTCCTGCCTCCAGAACAAAGAAATCAAGTGCTGCAGCTACAACAAATGTTGCGTCAATGATGCAATACGCATACACACCATGGAAGTGACGCAACCTTTGATCCTTCCAGTTTGGCAGAGATTATTGTGTCGTATATATATCCAAATTGATTCACTGCCAAGTTTTATAGAAAATTAGAAATTAATACAAATTCATGTAACAAATTATAGACCGTAGTATAATGTTTTCTTCTGGAATTTGGCTCGAATTAGATATCAGCCTTTAGTTGGTGGAACTATTTGCAAAACTTCTCACCATGTTCCATATTTTATTGTTAATTTCACTCACTATTTTGCCGGATTTCTATAGAATGGATATCTATCTGTACATACTATCAAATGATGGAAGGATTCTTATTTTTCCTGGTGGCCCATGCTTAAGTCATATTTGGAGAATATTTCCCTCGCTCAAGTAAAAAATAGTAGGCAACCATGAATCATTCTTAACCAACGAAACCGATTAAAATGGAACTAGCTTAATTTGATTACAAGACATAGGAAAGTTAGTTTTGACCATATCTGTTGTTCTTAAGACTAATTTGATCACGGAACTCCCTTTCTTTTTTTATAAGCCAATAACTTCTATTGATGCAGAACATGTCTAGCACAAGTTGTGCTAATGTGAACAACAAAAGCTCATTCACTACAGCCACATGTGCTGCCCCACGCTAACAGCATGCTGCATGCGTACCATTGTCCTGTAGGTATAAAATGTTCTACAATCATAATTGACCCCTCCCCACCTCTTTATGCATAAGCCTTATTAAACGTTATAAAGACACTAAATATAAAACAAAGGAACTCCTTTGGCATGCGATTTCCATCAATAAATTGTAGTACCATTCCTTGTAGATCGCAGACAATGCTTGGTTGCCTCATCCATTTTTCCCCAAGCATTCTTCTTCAACCGTTTGTTTATCTTCTTTGTTCTTATTTAAAGCAAGTCCAACACTTCTCGAATTTTTTAAGCATTTTTCTTTCATCCTTTTTTTTGGCTTCTTCAGGTACTATTTCCCCTGTGAAATGCATCGATGCAAAACATGCAGAGTTATTGGACAACCCACGTTGAGTATCTGATAAAGTTTTGAAAAGTGAAATGCGAATTTGGTCTTTGTAATAATAGTGTACATTCCCGTGCTGGCACAGAGCTGTTGACAGCTCCATAATATAAAATCTCGTTAATTAGTAATTGAGATTCCATTTTAAAATTTCATTTTACTTCTAACTTGGCATGGCAGTAGGCTGATAATTAATGTTGACTATTTTCTCGTCCAATTCAGTCATGCCTTTTTATTTTTACATGACATGCAAAACCACATATGCTAGCACTTCTTAGATTAGATTACAACATAAATAGAAGAACCCGAGAACATTGCTGGAGATGGCCATTTAATAATCAATACAATAGGTAAATAGCCAAGAGAAACGCAAGTGCTGCGTGCACGTTAGCATTACAAAAGAAAAAAAACTTCATTAGTACTTGTTTCCAAAACGCAACACCAGACAAACACACGTACTAGCAATGGATTTTACTTTTTGTAGAATAATGGTGAGTTAGCCACTAAGCGCTATATGCACACCCTAGAGAGCTTGGCCTCCTAAGCAGTGGTTCAACATCCCCAAATAAGTTCAGTATAACCATACGGCAGAAAGTCAATTAAAAATGGATTTGTGTAACTTATCTTATGTCAAAACAAAATTAAACAATTTCATTCAAAATGATTGATGCAATTTTTTTATGTAATTTAAAATGATTGGTTGCATGTATTAATTGTACCAATCATTTTGGATGGAGTTGTTTAACCCTATTTTTATTTGGATTAAGTTATACATGCCCTTAAAAATATAAAACCATTAAGACCACTTATGAAACACAAAATGTGCGCATGACTGTATTTTGTAGGAAAACAGTTATTTGTTCAGCAAGAACATGGGAAAGAACTTCGGTAACAACACATCCCTTTGCTCAATCTCACTGTTGCTTTACATTTGCAGCAGCAACATATGATAAACACTCTTTTCTGACAAAACCAGGGTTTGCATAAATTGAAAGAAACACACTTAACAAATTGGTCAATTAGATATATGTCTATCGGTTGCCAAAGAGACAAGCAGCACATAACTTACTACAATATCTGGATTAACAGATTAAGGAAGACAAGGATAGTCCACATCCCAAATTAAAAAAAGATGTGCAAATATCTCTCATTGACAGCGATCTTGCACAAAATCAACTCTAAAAGGTTAAAAAATTCAACAGAAAATCCAAACATCAAAAATCAACAACGGAAACCAAATACTTTGTCCCATACAAAGCATATATCCATAAAACTTGCCACTTAACTACATGTATCAACAAGACAATGAAAGCTTTCTTCCTTGTCAAGATACACTCTGCAAAGGTTAGTTCTAATGTCCAAAGTTTTAATCAACATGACGAAAGTGATTTCTGTGTACTTGGACTCGTGGAGTGTTGATTTCTAAAGTTTATTCTTAGAACACAGTGCGGCTAAAGATGTTCCCCACTAATTATGAATGCGAGAAATCATTTCCTGTAAAACAGAAAAGTTTGACATAGAAGTGAATGCCACCAACATCAAGTCCCATGCTCTTCTGGCCATGCTTTATGTTTTCATTATTCTTCAAGATTGTCGTTGTTATGAATTTGTTCATTTGCCTTGAAATCTTGGATGGAATAAAGGGACTTAAAGGGCGTAAGTTAAATAAGGTCCCTAGGTACATCATTGCTCCGGATAGCCTCATGTCAAATTTTTGCAAAGCATAAAATGCTTTATGAGAGGAAAGTTAAGATGGCCAAAGATATGAGGAAGTTTGAGATGGTGGAAGGGTTTGAATCTGGGCAATGCATCTGAGAAAACACTAAATGAATTCATATTCAAGAATTGAAATTAGAATTGCTGATCTTGTTTGAGACCCCAAGGTAAACAGTTGTTAAATGTTGCTAACTCTATCCAGAGTGCACGCAAAGCATAGTTTTAGAGGATTCTCCATCACAAATTCATAATACCCTGTGTCTCATCTTGATGGTTACTGGTGATTTATCAAAGAAGTACAATTTAGGGTAATTCTAAGTTCCAACTGGGATTTATTCTTTAGTTGAGTGTTTAGGCATTTGTTTCAAACACAACTTACTATTTGCTATCTGCTTATGCTATTATTTGATTATCTGCCTGAAATTTTCTTTGGTTTACATGCATGGGCGTCTTAATTAAATCCACTACTTCCATGCTTTTCTTTGCTGATGGAAGAAGATGTAGCTATAGCATTTCAAGTGTGCTGGCTCATTTTAATTTTCTTTGCAGATTGCAGATGTCGCTCATCATTTTGCTAAATTTCCATTCTCTTCCAGCTAAAAAAACTACGGATCATAACTTTGGACTTCATTGAAATTTAGAATTATTGCTTTTGCTGGTTTAATTGTCATGGTTTCTTATCTGTTATTTGCTATTCGAGATTATCCCTCTATCACTCTCATTTATGGTTTTGATGGTATGCAGTGCCACTATTATGTATGTGCCTCCCTAGCACCCTGTCTTAAGTGGGACATCGACATTGAGTGCAGATCATTGTCATGCAAATGATAAAACTGAGTTTATGAAAAGTCAGAGACAAATTTCAAGATGGGCCAGAGTTTCCTGTTACCAGCTTCAACTAATTTTGGTACTTCATTCTCATGCTCATGTCTCTCTATGTCCCTTTACTCTCTACATATAAATGTGTTCCTAGTCTTCCACTCTCTTTATTTCCTTTCATTTGAATGATTTCCTTTCTTGAAGTTGCTGACGACACTCTCTTAATATGTATCTGTATCTCACCAAACACCTACCATGATCTATGGACTATTTTAACTCGTAAATGCATATTAGGAGAATAAAATCTTTGGCTTAAAAAAAAATTATTCAAATGAAAGTAAATATAAGAGATGGAGAGTGAAAGTCTCGGAAACACATTTATATGCAGAGGGATATAGAGACATGAACGTCTGAGAGAAGTACCAAAATTAGTTGAAGCTGGTGATGGAGAACTCTGGCTCGGCTTTTTTTCTCTGAATTCTGCACAACTCAGTTTTATGTCTGCATGACAATGAAACTCAAAATGTGGGTGCCACACTTGAGACATGGTGCTAGGGAGTCACATACATAATAGTAGCACTGAATTTCATCAAAACCATAAATAAATGATAGATATCGAATGGCAAATATAACAGATAAGAAACCATGATAATTAAACCAGGAAAAGCAATAATTCTAAATTTTAACAAAATCTCAAGTATTCATGTTTTCTTTTTGTCAATACCTAATTTTGATGGAAGAACTTAATTATTTTTAGTGAGTCACTTTTTAACATCGTATTTTTTTTTTATTTACAAAATTCAAGATTCAAAATATTACTTAAAAAATCTATACTGAATTTCACTCAAATAAAAAACCATATTAATTTTGTTTTTATCAATATCTAGGACTGACAAAATTAATATTGGCATAATAAGATTTTAATTTTTTGCATTGTTCGATAACTTTATGTTGAAAATAATTTGTCAATTAAATTATTTGAATTATATAGTGAACTATTTTTTAGAATTGAAAACAGTGCGGAATTTGTTTTTTATTACTAAAATATAGCATGTGTAAAGGAATGAGTTTTACGTATAAAAATTATCCTCTAAAAATAAGTTTAATTTCTCTTAACATTATAAAACGTTTAAGTTTTAACCAATATCAATGGGTCACAACTCGGAATAACTTGCTATATAAGTATTTTACATTAACTTAGTTCTTACACCATTAACGTCTACTAAAATTGTATCCTCAAAATTTTCACTTGAATCTTTATCGAAAAATATATCTATATTTATTGTCCGATAGTACATAAAAAAGGATTGTTTTCTAAGAAGAGAAAAACTATCTTTCTTACTCCCTCTTTAATCTTGAGATTGATTTAACATCTTGTTTTGTTTTAAAATCTTGTTGTTTTAGAATTCTAATACATAATTGTGCATTTTTCTCTAATTATATATTTAGATATAGTGGATTAATTAAGATTATTTCTTAACATAATATTACTAACTTTAATTTTTACAAAATGCTTATAATAGAGAGCATTGATACTAATTTTTAGTAGAATTTGCATTGGAAAAGTTTGTCATCTCTTCAAAGAGCTGCATAAAATGATGATCATTTGAAAAAAAGTTGTAAAATGATAAATGAGACTATTTAAATATAAATTTAATATTTTTAATCCATGCGTAAAAATCTTAAAAATGGAAGGAATAGTCAAGCAAAAGCTTATTAGGTTACAAAAGTTTCTCCATCGTATCTATAAAAAAATAAAAAGGTTTATCCGACATAAGAAGATCCTCGTATATAAGTGTTAAATTAATTTGTTTTGGTTCCTATTTAATTTATAGTTTGACTACATATTCCATGGTAACATTAATATATCACCAGTAACATAGTTTCTGCTTTGGTCTAAAATCTAAAGAAACTGAGGAAAAGAGTTATACGCTTTGTCTGTGAATGGTAAGAGCCAATAGCTGAAGAAAGTGAAGATGGCGCTATGGATGGAAAAGGGTTCAGAGCCATTAACCGATAGCGAGAAGGCAGACCTTGAAGCCATTGCTGCACTCAAAGAGTCTGCAGCCTTTGAATTCAAGGTATTTTAATGCTCTGGGAATACTACAAAAACACATTCTTTTTCTCTCTTTTGCTTTTGATTTCATTTCACCCTTCAAATTCAGGAAAAGGGTAACCAATATGTGAAGATGGGTAAGAAACATTACTCTGATGCCATTGATTGCTACACAAGGGCAATTGATCAGAAAGCCTTGAGTGACTCTGAGACCTCTATTCTTTTTGCAAATAGAGCCCATGTGAATTTGTTGCTAGGAAATCTCAGACGTGCTTTCACAGATTCTCAGGAGGCCCTCAAGTTGTGCCCTTCAAATATAAAGGTATTTGTGCTGGAGGTTTTTAGTTGTTTATTGTAATTATAATTGCTTGGTTTGATGTCTCAAAGTGATGCCAACTGTGATTAGGCAATTTATAGAGCTGCCAAAGCTTCTCTTTCACTAAATATGTCGGCCGAAGCAAGAGAGTATTGTCTGAAGGGTCTTCAGTTGGACCCCAATAATGAGGAGTTGAAGAAGCTTGACCGGCAGATTGGTCTGAAGATATCAGATAAGGAAAAGCATGAGGCTGAAGTCTCCAAGGCTGTTGCAGAGACAAAGGTATGTAGTTTGAACTGTTCCCGTTTGTGTTTGATATCTGTTTTGGTTGTATGGTGATTAATGTCCTTGTTTTTTAAACAAAAATTTTGCAGGAACTTGCTTCTGCAATAGAATATAGAGGCTTGAAGATTGGAAAGGCAATGTATCGGGAACTTACTGGATTAAGGAAACCTGTGTTGGATAAAAGCAATATCCTTCATTGGCCTGTTCTTCTTCTGTATGCAGAGGTTATGTCCAGTGACTTCATTGAGGATTTCTGTGAGACTGACATGTTTTTGGTTCACCTTGATATGATATCCTTTTCTGTGAAGCGGTTTATAGTATATGCGTTATATATGTGAGTTTTTATGAATATGAATGTGTTATGTACAGCCTTAGCTATCAAACGTATTTGCAGAAGATCAGCCGTTGTCATGGGATGTTGAAAACAACTACAAACGTGAATTTATTGAATTATACTACGAGGTAAGCTATCTTTGAAATACTTTTGTAGTTTGACACTTTGACTTTGTTTACTTTCGTGAAATGTTATGTTACCACATTTTGTTGTTGAAAGATATGTAAATTGTAATATTGAATTTCACATGGGGCAAAGCCATATCAGCAGTATACTTCAACTATAAACAGTTCATCTTTAGTCTCTCTTACTTGAGGATGGATGGGGTACCGTCAGGCATGCCAAGATTTATGGTGTTAGCAATTGGGAATTTTGGCAGAGAAAGAAATCATGATTATTTATGTAAATGCTCAAAGTTTGTGTGCTGGATCTAAATCAAATCAAATGTTGCTTCAGTTTGCATATATTGATCTCAAAATTTATCAACTGGTTTGATTGGTCAACAAAATTGAATTGGAAAATTGTAAATGAAAGTAAAAATTGGCTTAAGATACCACTTAAATAGATAATTGTGGTTGTTATAAGCCTAATCTTTCAATTTATTTTGACTCTTTGGTGAGTAGTTATCACTACACTCCACTTTTTCTTTTATAAACATTTTATGTGTTTTTAACTTGGACTGCTAAGATGATATTTACATCACTTTTTGGCAGCATAGTTCTTATTGATGTAATTTGTATCAAATGTTTGACAATTTATTCTTTAAAAGCATTTTTCTCACCCTTGGATTTTATCAGGCTGGTTCTGGACGTTGTCTATCAAAGGAAAAACTTCTTCATTGCCTATTAGAGGGAACTGTGGCTTCTCACAGGGAGGGTGTTGGTGATGAAGAAAAAGATGCAGTTGAGGATTATAAGCAACACATAGGTATGTTACTTCTGAAGTTCTTTTCCTCCTTGGCAATTGATGTCTGGTTTCTTTGTATGACTCCATTCCCCTTCTTTAGTGATTTATATTGTGTTAAAAGCATTATAACCTGAGTAATCAGGAGGATATAAGCAATGAGGATAGCATATATTGCTCTTAATTATGGTGAACCATTTTTTATGATGCTTGATAAAACTTTTCTAACTTGTCTAATCTTTACACCTAAACCGCAGAAGGTGTTTGGTTTGGATAATAAAGAAGTATTTCATAAGTGTTTGAGTGCAAACTGTTTTTGTAAATACTATGAATTTGATAAATTTGATTTTGAATAGTTTAATATCTTTGCTAAATTTTGGTGAATCCCTTTATAAAATTCAGATAAATTATAGAAAAGAAAAGGCAACAATGAAGAAACTTTCATTTCAAATAAAAACCAATCAGTTAAATACCGATGTTTTAATGAATCTTTTTAATTAGTTTCTCTAAAAAATTGATCAAACAAGAACTTGTTTCAAATCTGAAGTGATTATAAAACACATAACATTTTAAAAAACAGCCCCATTGTACTTAGTAAGGCAAATGTCTCCATAATGTACTTCATAAACTTCTTTTGTTTTGCCAAATTTATGTCTTGTATTTGACTTCTCTAGAGTAAGGATTCCCTTTTCAGAGTAAAGTGAAGAGTTCTAACTTTTGATTGAAAAATCAACTGTTAAAATTACAATTAAATATATGCACAATGTATAAATTAACAATGTACTTGTTTAAATCTTAACCATTGATTTTTCTATCAAGGGCAATAACTCCTCACTTTACTCTCTAAAGTGAATCTCTCACCAGTTAAATTCTTAGGTCTTATAGCCAATCATGGAACATAGGTAAGAGTTATATTCTTGGATTGATTAAATAATTCTTGAATGTTATTGCCATTAAACACCCATCCCAAAAGTGTAAAGATGTGTAAATGGTTTTCATATTACTTCTCAAACACTCCCTCACATAACAACTCTTTAGGATTGAAGTGTGGATAATGCAAACGCTCATCTACCTTGTGTTTAAATTCAGCCTTTTGTTAGAAGAATGAGGATAACAAGGATCATCAAACTTTAGACTGCTAGTGCTTGATGATAAAGGCTTAGATATCATGTCACAAATGAACCTACTATTCAAAAAACTCAAGCTGTTAGGTGAAGTCAATGGTTTTATATGGCTTCTCTAATAGATATCTCAAGCCATATTGATGTCAAGTAATTAGTTCTCTTTTTTATTAATAGCAATTTGTCTTAAAAATGATGTAGCGCTTATATGAAGCCATGTATGTTGCCTTGATGACTTAGTGCTTAAAGAAAGTTATATTAGTTTTGAATTAATATCATGTCTTACATGTATTCATAATATATATTCATGGTTTTTTGTTTACACTTCACATGCACTCCCTCTCCTTGCTATTAGTTTATAAGAAAATATTTCAGTGCAGATGCATTCCTGATATATGCTTGTCTCCCTTGTCTTGGGAATTCAACCATGTAGTTTCTCCTTTCTATTTATGGGATCAAGTAAAAGAGAATCAATCTGTTGTCATTCTCATTTTTCTAACAAATTAAACAAGGGAATGATATTGCTTGGATTCGAGTTTGAGAATTTAAGTTTAGAGAAAAGCTTTGAACATAATTCTGCTCTCTCTCTCTGTCTCTCTAATATAGATCATACTCTTAAAGTTTTATATTGATCCAAAATTATTTTATTGTATTCCATTGGCACATACATAAGTTTACAGAATATATAATCAAATGAGAAAAGATTGACTTTTTGATTACGTAGGGTTTTTCTCAAAAAAAAAAAAAAAAAAAAAAACATGCAAGATCAACATGCTAGATAGTTGCAAACTTGTAATTTAATAGTTGGATCAATAAAATTACAGTTTGTAAAAAATTAATGGATGGTTGCGGTTAAGTATGTCAAGTCTTAAACCAGTTTGTCTGGCTTTCGTGTGTACTTGTCTAAGGAATGGAGACTTCTAATCTGAAGCTTCTCGTGTCTATAATTCTTTGATCATTTGTGGGTCGTGCTGTAGCTTGGATGTTCTTACACTTGCACACCCTTTGAACGTGCATTTCTTTGGAGGTGTTTTGACAAGTTGAAGAGATGCTGCTATATCTTGGTCTCTCTGTGCTGTAACACAAAACTTATATGATGTGATCTTCTATGTTCACAGGTTCCCCTAAATGGATCAAAGTAAATGAAAGGAGAACACTCCACGATATTCTCAAAGAGCCTAATTTCATCATTCCGGGGATCCCAGGTAAAATATAGTGGCTTTTTCATCATTGGTTTGTTTAGAATTTCCTCTGACTACGATGTCTTTGCAGTCTTCTATGTTGTCTCTAAGCAATCCAGCTTCTATAGCAAGTTCAAAGCTGGGAAGTGGGCTCCTCCAAGTATATGAAGGAAGCAACATGCATGGTTTGAAGGTAGCTGATATCCAAACAGGCATGTTGTGCAATAATTAGATTCAAGAGGCAATGTCTCATCCTTGAAGTCTTGAAGATTGCTCATGTAGTTTATGAGCAAATGGCATCCAGTTCTTCCAATTTTTGGGCTTCCTTTTGAACAAGAGTTACCTGCTAATTGCAATTGTTTGGTGAGTGAATAATTTCAGGCTGGTTCTAGTGTCCCAATGGTAGTGCTAGAACACGAGGAACTTCCCTTGAATGAGTCTGATTCTTCTCTGTTGTAACCTAGTCAGGACGGTGTAATTTGATGTTAGCTTGTGTTTTTTTGGTACGTGTATAATTTAATAGGTTTTGTCATAGACTTTTACCAAGTTCTAGGTGCATAATATTTTTCAATACGTAGAATATCTTAGGCTGGCATGGGATAAATGATGCATTTTAGTTTCCAATCGTTTTCTTTATAAATATAGCTTATTGTTATAATCATTTACACGATGATTACCGTTTCCATTCTTCCCTATGATTCATTTTACAGGGAATAAATTAAAAACAACGTAAAGAAAAATAAAAGAATCATAGGGGCTAAACTAGCAGCAAGAGGTGGATTATATGTAGGAGTAATTCAGGAAATATTTGATTATTGTAAAAGTGATAACAAATATAAACTATAGATATTATTTGAATAATTAAAATTAAAAAATAAATGTACATATTTTTTTAAGCAATCATCTGATCATTATGTTTTAATTTTGACCATTATGTATATAATTAATGCAAATTTGATTATAGGCCAGGTTTCTCAAAATTTGATTACGTATTTCTCATATGTATATGATTAGGAAAGGAAAAAAAGTACGAGTTATTTAATTTAATTTGGGTATTTTTCAACTTCATTATATTTGTAGGGAAGGCTAAAATTAGATGTTCAAAATGAAGACACTTTTATTCTCTTTTAATAAATAAATTTGTGATTAACTTACTAAGAAACGACAAATATGAAAATAAGGGTCTGTATTCCTAAAATTTGTGAAAAATGTTGATTAATTCTAAGATGAGGATGATATATGTTCTAAATTAATAATTCTTGTTATTAACATGACAGTTACATTCTCCTTTCTTGTAGTGCTTATACATACATATACTAGGATTGATGGGTTTCTGTTTGTCTTAGAGATGGGCCAGCCGGCTCAACCTAGAAAGGTAACCCACTTTGTTACAAACATTGATTTTTGCTACCCACTTCTTTATTTTTTCTAACGTTGTACACATTAGAACAATGTTTTTTTTTTCCTGCTTTTGTATAAATTTTGAAATTTGCTAAAATTTGGCTTTCGGAATTAAAATTTTTAAAATCTATTTATATATTCCAAAATTAAACTTTTGAGTGTATTTATTACAAATCTAAAATTAAACTTTCGAACGTCTTTGTATATTCTGAAATTAAACTTTCAGAATTTACAAATAAATTTAATTCCAAAAATATGGGCAATGGATTACTGCTGTAAGGATTGCAGTGACCACAATTCTAGCTGGTTGCTCTGCTGCGCTGACTCCACACTTTTGGGAGATGTTTTCTAAGGTGACATATGTTGGAAATCATGGAATGTTATGTCACTGCCGTTTGCAATGGTTTGCTGGGTGGGTTTGGTGCTATCAGTGCAGTAAGGTGGACCCATAGGCTGTAATTGTATTATGTATGGGTTTGTGTTTCGTTGGGTGCTCATTGGATGCAATATGAAGTTCAAGTATGATGACCCTTGGACTTTGGAGGCCAGCACAACTTCATGGTGGGTGTGACACTTTGGGGAAAATTTTCGCTGCTAAAAAGTATGTAAATGAGGTCTATGGAGGGATGTAAATTATCAGATAGTGGTAGATCACCATCTATTCATAATTTTAATCAATTTTTATCTTGTATGTATGTAAGTTTTTTAATTTGTAAAAAAAAAATTAACACTTATTATATACATATATAAATTAATAAAAAAATAATATGGTTTGGTTCACCCCAGAGCATCATCAATACTCTCAATCTAAGATATCTATTTTGAATATTTTATGTTATATTAAAACAATTTTAATAGTCTCTACAATGTTATATCATACTTAAAATTTTTTTATATAAATTTACTTAAATGATTCAAAGTTAAACAACTCACATTTTATATTTTATTTTTTTGGTTTCTCCACTTTAGTTTTTTTCCCTCTTTTTTTCATGACTTTTGATACAATGTATCCTATACAAGGAACTGATTCTATTTATAAAAAGCTTTGCATGTAAGTTAGAACTGTTTTAACCTTAAAAAATAAAAATAAAAAACCGTATGTTAAACATAAACAAGCCCTAAGCTTTCAGCGTTAAAGATGCCCTAAAAATTTTTCTACGTTTTTCATGGGAGGGTTAGAAAACTTTCACGTGTTCAACTGCTCACGTTATTCAGATTTTAGTTATCATACCCTATATTATTTTATTAATTAAAACAGCTGGAGTGTATGGTTATTCAGTACTGACATTTGACAAGAGAAGGATAACACAGTGAAAAATCAAATCCATTGCAAAAGGCATTCTCATCACTTGTTTCATGCTAAGTGACTTGGGAATACAACGTTCATATTATTATAAAAGCATGCATGTCTTGATGAATTATAGACACTCACGATAGATTTTACTTCAACCACCACAAGAGGGAAAGCAAAGGCTTAACTAACTAGATCTCCTCACACATGCATTGCAAGCACACAACGCAGACATCCTCCTTCATGCATGAGGTCAAATGCCTTATTGATCTCCGCAAGAGTCAAATTGTGGGTAATGTACTCATCAACCTTGATTTCCTGCAAAATGAGTGAACCATATATACTTATATAGTACTAATAACTAACCACAACCATGCATTTCCACTTTCCAACAACAACATTCAAGTTTAATGAATATAACACTAGTTCAAAACCTTTACCTTCTTCAAGTACTTGTCTACAAGCCAAGGCACTTGTGACCGGCTCTTGAATCCACCAAACGCTGTTCCTTTCCATACACGCCCAGTCACCAATTGGAAAGGTCGAGTACATATTTCCTGCCCTGATGCTGCAACACCCACAATAACTGATGTCCCCCAACCCTGGAATTTTTCAACAAGTAAATATACATACATATATGTTCATTTTTTCATCTATCATGCTAGAATAATGTGTGAGGAATTGAGCCAACAATGAGGTATCACTAGCAGGCAAGCAGCAACACTAACCTTATGGCAACATTCCAAAGCAGCCCTCATCATTGAGACATTTCCAATGCACTCAAAACTATAATCAACTCCACCATCTGTGAGATCAACTATGACCTGCTGAATTGGTTTCTCATGTTCTTTTGGATTAATAAACCCGGTGACTCCAAAGTTCTTTGCTGCAAAGTAAAGACAAATAAGTAAAAGAAATGTACTAATAACATGAAGGCTTTTGCATTTTATGTCCATCCCTAAATAGAAAACTGAATAAAGCCAAAGCTGAAAGCAAACAACATAAAGTAGCACATAAGTAGACCGAATTCTTAGGCCTATAGCAGTCAGGACAGAAGAAAAATAATGAAACAACAAATTGACAAAAAGAAATACTAGCAACACTATAGTATCCTATTAACATTTTTTTATTAATTAAAATTGATTAAAAATTATCAATTCTTATTTTTTATTTAATGATTTTTTTTAATTTACAAGGAAAATGTATTAAATTAGTAATTTTTAATAAATCTCAATCAATTATAATGTTAGAAAAAAATATTAAAAAAATATTATTAATTAACATTTTTTACCCATAAAATATAAACATAAACTGAAAGAGCAAAAATTTTAAGATCATAATATAGCTATATTATTCCACTTGTGAGTGAAATTATTCAAAATGGAATCATCTTTATCAGATATCATAGTAAAACGTTTGATTATTGTATGGTCAGACAACAGCTGATAGTCAATACACTGAAGTTGGAAAAGTATTAGTCAAAACATAATAGAGATACTTGACAGCATATCACTCAACAGCATTAATGTCAACAAGCTTATGGTGTACCTCTTTCAAACTTATTGCTATCAATATCTATGCCAATAATCCGGGATGCACCAACAGCTTTTGCACCTTCTGCAACCTGGAAGTGTAAATTTTGAGTCGTAACTCATAATTGAAACCACAAGACCAAGCAAAAATGCAAAAGTTTACTACTGTCATTTTAGAAACTCACAGCAAGCCCAACAGTTCCAAGGCCAAAAATAGCAACAACGGACCCCGGTTCCACCTTTGCAGTATTCCAGACAGCTCCAAGGCCTAAAACGTCAGTTAAAATAATAATTGAATTGGGCATAAGATATTAACAAAATAACTGTAAAAATACACCAATCTTGTCCACCAGAATGCTTAGATGGAAAAAAGAAATAAGTAAGAAATAAAAATGAAAACCACATATTGTCTTCAGTTTTTTCCATTCACTAACAAACTGAAAATAGGGCAATAAAGAATAAGAGTAGAAACATTGTTTTGAGAACTCAAATAAAACTTATGGTTAATTTTCGGTTCAACCAAGCTAAGACCGAGGGGCATGTAGCATCTGAAACTTATATATTCATCCCATAATCTCTCTCCTCAACATTTTTATTTAACAAAACAAAACATACCCTCCATCACCTAAACCACTTAAATAATCCAAAGTCTAGAGTGATAATTAAGTGGAGAAGTATTTCGTAGCACGGTTTTGAAAAAAGGTATACAAGGGTTATTTTATCCAGCAAACTGAGTTAAATATGTCACCCTGATAAGGGAAAAAAAATAAGTTTAATCAGCTGCATTTAAGAAGTTTCTGATGACCACACTATGCTTCTCCACGAGCAAATGGAACACCATTGTCCACCGGCATTTCGTGACTTCCTTACATCTATAAACAGTGACAAATGATGCAAATAAGGGTAAGCATTTTATACATAAAACATGCAATATCTCAACACAATTTTCGTATTACAAAAGGACATAACAAAACAAACCAGTTGGAACACCACATCCAAGAAGACAAACTTTCTCCAAAGGAGCTTCGGAATCAATCTTAGCTACACTAACATCATGAACTACAGTGTATTGACTAAATGTGGAGGTTCCCATAAAATGATAGAGGGATTTCCCATTAATAGAGAAACGACTCTTGCGATCGTTCAGCATGACCCCTACTCCAGTGGCAGCTCGAACTTTGCCACACAGATTGGTTTTGCCTGATTTGCAAAACTTGCACTCTCCACATTCAGCCTGGTAACAAGGGATGACATGATCACCAGGCTGAACTGCAGTAACACCTTCTCCAACACTTTCCACAATCCTGTACCAAAGGATAAACTCACATCAACAATCAAGAGTGACAAAGTAAATGCTTTTATCATGTACATCAAAACTTATTCTATTGACCAACGGAGATTTAGAATAGCAGGAGTTAGTCTCATAATGTGACAAACCACTGTTTATATTCTCACTAGAAGACATGTCCACCTTTAATCTCAGAAACAAATTTGAGAATACATGTGAAAGAAAAAGTTATTTTTTTAATGCATATATTGTACCCTGCAGCCTCATGACCAAGTATACATGGGAAAAGACCTTCTGGATCCTGTAAAAGCAGATTAAGATAAATACATATTAGAAAAACCTCCATGCATCAATCAAACATATTATAGAATTAACTCTTGCAATGCATAAGCCAACGCATATACCCAAAAAAAAAAAAAGATATTTTTTTCTAAATTGCCGACCAAGTATTTATACCCAGAAACAGAAAACAAGAATCAAACCAAAAGAGAAAACTCTGAGATGAAATAGAAAGATGGGTACGTGTGTATGCATGTACCTTGCCGCTCCAAGTGTAAGAATCGGTGTGACAGAGAGCACTATAGAGAATTTTGATACGGACCTCGCCATTCTGCGGCGGAGCCACCTGAACGTCCTCGATGGTCAATGGCTTGTTGGGTACCAGGTATCACATAGTGAGTGGGGCCACTCTGAATAGAATCATCAATCATGTAACAAATCCTTTTTTTTTTTTTAATTACTCCTTAACTATTATTTAATAATTTTTAATTAGAATTTTAAATTATTTAATTAAATTCTTAAAATTTTATTTTTAATTAATAATTGTTACTTCATTACAGAAAATTAACCACGAGAATCTAATTAATTTATGAATAAAAAAATCGTTACCTTTATCGTGTTATTATCACCTTTCTATGTTAATATTCTTAAGTGTACAATTTATGAATTCAATATTTAGAATCAATATTTTCAACTAATTTTCTTCGTCACAGTTGGTAGATGAAATTATTTAATTAAAAAATAAATATAAATTTAAGATTTAATTGAAAAAAATAAAATATGATTTTGTTTAATACATAGTTTTAGTTCAATTGTTTTAAAATAAAGATATTTGTTCTTTTAAGTTTTAAAAATAAATAATTTTGGTTCAATATTTAATTTTATATATATTTTATTTTTTTATTGTAGCTTAATTGAATATTAAACCTAATATTTTTATTTAAGATATCATGAAAAATTTAATAAATTAAAATATAAAAATAAAAATAAAACATAAAAAAAATAATGATCAGATCAAAATTATTAATTTTTAAAAATTAGAAGAATAAATATTTCTATTTTAAACTAGAAGGATTGAATTCCAAATTAGATAAAATAATGAAACTAAAGTGTTATTTTATTCTTAAAAAAATAGTTAAAAAATCGAATTAATTTTTTTAAATAATTTAAGACCTATAAAATAATTTAACTTTGTCTTTTTACTACTCGCCTATTTTCTGCATAAATTCAGGAATATTAAATAATTTTTAAAATAATATTTTTATGGGTTTTCTTGTTACAATTTTTTTATAAAAAATTATTTCATTTTAAAAGAATCACTTTTAAAATTTTTCTACACATTCGTTTCGTTTTTAATATAAAAATTCAAAATAATATAAATTTT
>JAMLFT010003799.1:0-21130 GCA_026544285.1 Pachyrhizus erosus | reverse complement strand
TAGTATTATAAAATTATAATATTATATTTATTTAATATTATTATGTATTATTTTAATTATTATTATTTTATTAATATTAGTTTAATGGCAATTAAATCATTGGATTTTGAATTAGTGTTTTGATTAGTTAATAACTAATTTATTTTTAAAAACATTTAATAAGAAATTGATTAGACGTGTTTCACTTTAACATATAATTCAAGCCAGGTAATTTCAATAAAATAATCATCAATAAATAGTTTAAGGTACGTGGGCAGTGCATGCAATGTAGAGTGTTGCACAGCAGCACACTACTACATTTGTGTGTGATGCCTCGGCCTAGATAATAGTAGATGCAGTGGCCAATTCAAACATACGGTCTGTGTGTTGTATTATCAGAATAAGGTAGTAATATTTTATCACTTGGTGGCCAGCAGATGCTTTACCTCTTGTCTGAGGGTCCATTCTTTGGCTGGGTGAGAAAGTAGGTATTTATCTAAGGTGTGTCAATGGAGACATAAGTGTCAGTAGCTCCAAAAATTATTTCTGTGGCTAGGTATTTGGTCTTAATTAGGCCTGTCTGTGATGCTGTGCCGGTGGCTGGTATTGAAGTGATCTTGGTTCTCTATAGTCATGTATTAGTGCAGATCTGTTGTAGTCTATTTTTTTAAAAAAAATTGGATAAGCTAAAAATAACATTAACAGAGAAAAACTTGAGATGAAGCACAAGATGTGCCCGACACAAGTCCCACCAAATAGTTATTATGATCTCTTTTACATTGTAAGTGGGACTAGCGTGTATACTACAGATTATGGGGGTAGGGTTTATAATTGTTAATGTATGTGACTCACGCATGACCTTCTTTCATGTACACTGTGGCTGAGGTGGGTTTTGGCGCATCTTGTACTGCATTCTTGGCTACTGATATCAGTAATAATTCTTTGTTTGTCAAAAAAAAAAAACTAATAGACTGGTAAAGCTGTAAGGTAATATGCATTGCTTAATGAAGGACCAACGACCAAAAACCAAATAAATATTAGAATGTTAATGTAAATTGGTAATCACATTAGAAAAAAGATAACATTTAGAACAAAGGCATTTTAAGAAAGTTGAATAATCAGTTTTTAAAGATAATGAAAACTAGAATAAAATCACATGAAAAGAAACACTAACATAGACTCCTATACTTCAAACATAAAATAAAAAATTAAAGACATAAAGGATCTAAGAATTCATTGAGAGAATGCTAAAAACATTTTTAATTATTATTATAAGAAACTAATTTTAATAAAACTCAATGTCATTGATTGGGAGTCAGGTTGGGTGCAATCAATGTTTCATGTATTCATACAATCAAAGACATTGTTCGATTGGATCATGAAGATCAAACGACTCAGATTTTAAATTGTTTTAAGGTTGATTAACCGAGATAAAATATAAGTTGTTTAACCTTTATGCAACCGTTTCAAGTTACTTGGTAAATGCATAAAAAATTGATTATATAGGGAATCCAAGTTGCCAACCATATGACTTGACAATGAATTTATTGGTGACAGTCCTTTGGTGATGGGAAACAAATAAGAAACTTTCAAATGAAGTTATTGATAGAGACATGTAAAGTTTATCAAAATAATCTCTAAATATTTTTCACTAATTCAGATCAGTTCATGCATCAGTCGATGGGATCCAAACTTGGTGCAGTCAATTTAGCATGCATTCATACAGTCAAGGCATTTGTGACTGTTGAATGGAGATTGGACTACTTAGATTCTAAATGTGTTTTGAAGGTTGATTTAGCAAGATAAAATATAAGCCCCCTAATCTTCATCAGACAGTTCCGAGTTACTAACTGTGTCAATATATGAAAAATTGCTTCTAGGAATCTAAATCCAATCCGGTTCCCTTTAATTGCAGACCTATGAAAAGCAAAGCGTTATACTGTAACATTAAAAGATTACCAAACACATCTTCATCAAATATATATGCTTCTCACAAAATATTTATGAATATTTTAGGAAACCCGAGGTCTGTAAAGTGTCCCTACGTTTATCAGCGGTCCTCATTTCCAGTGTGCTTACCGAAAAATGGCTCAGCCCGTTTTCTTTAACATGGAGAAAAAGTACTAAAATTTAATAAAACTATCAAACATTTTTCACTGTTCTGTATAATTAAGCACTTAAAAATAATAGTTCAGGTGATTGTTCATCATTCTGCTCAACCCAACTGTGTCTGAATTCCGCTACTTCATCTTATAAGCCAAGATCTGTAAATAATAAAAAAATAAAAAATGAGATAACATAAATTGAAAAGTAACATTCTAGCAATAGAACTAAGAGGAAAAAAAATAGGTATTCAATCATGCATACACATTATAAATACAAAATCAACTTTGACCCAGTTTTGAAAAAAATTCTTAATAAACACTAAGAAAAATAAATAAAAAGATAAAACAAATTAAGTATCCCTAATAAGTTAAAAATAGTTTATACACAACTTAAAGTTATCTTTTAAAGAAATTAAATGAAAGAAGTCTTACAATTAACTTATCCATCAGCTAATTTCAACTTATAAGCTAAACTCATTTTATTTTCTTGCTTTCTTTTTTATAAATATTGTTGAGAAGTTTTCTAAGTAAAGGGCCCGAGAGTTTACCAGATGACCACAATTGGTGACACTCCAAGTGTATAGTTCAGCCAATGTTTCTTCAGCTCGTAGAGCACGCAATTTATCCTTGCCTGGATCAACAATTATTTCACCTTTTACAACGTTGGTTTGTGACTCTTCCACCAAGCTTAATTCAATTTGATCATCCAGCACCTCAGCTTTAAGTGCAACATACTATAGATAGAAAACCAATTAGAATCAACAGGAAATATACTACAAAGAAATGTCCTAAGATGGAGAGAGAATAACCTTGCACAGAATCTTCACTGAACAAGTACGCTTGCAGTAAAGGTATGGCTCCTGCAAACTTGGTATTTTTTGCTCATCCAAAGAGACAAGCACGAGGGGGATCTCCATCTGAAATAGCGTAAGTCCAATCCACCCCCATTGTGTCATTGCGGTAGTACCAGTGTCCAAGCAAAGAACAATGATTGCAAAAGAACACAAAATCATAAAAGTGAGAACTTAGTAACCTTATAGATGAATCTGTAACCCTAGTCTAAAAGTTAGCACATGAAAAAAAAAAATTACATCATCATCAGTTACATCTGAGTTGCGAAGATGATCAATAAATCTGGAGAGGCGGATACTCCTGGCATTCTCGTCACTGGCTCGGCTGTTATTCTGGACACTATTTGCAGATGAAACTATTTCTATATTCAATTCTGGGATATTTCTATCACTAGTTCCATCTGCATGGATAGTGGATTCCTGTGGAATATATACCATCATTATTAAATAATGGTGAAACCACATGTCTTTGAAGGAATAAAGTATAGTTAGGAGATGTCCTCATTGTTAAAGATGAAGATCTTATTATATTATATAAGAATAAATTTAAGTGGTGAGACTTTTAAAATTGATATATAGGAATAAACGAAAGAGATAATGCTTTAGAAATGAAGAAATAAATCATGAAAATAAATTGTGATAAATAACTATTAATTTGATACCTGATAGTGTTAATCCAAGTTTATTAATTTCAAATTATAATATGTAGAAAGATTTTGTATTAGCTACAAAATAAGTTGAGAATGATTACACTTATGTAAAAGTATTTTAGAAAAAATATCTAATTTAAAAAAAAATTCTTCAATTTGATGTGATGTGTTAAAATTTACAATTCAATTCAAATATAAATTAGAGTTAGTTAAATTTATGCAAAGGTATTAGAGAAAATAACTCCTAAAAATTATTGTTTTAGAGAGAATACTCAAATTTATAACATAAGAGCCTATAGTTAGCTTAAAACAAAATTAGTTTGAAAATCAAGGCATTCATAACTTGTATTGCAACGTGACAAAAACATTCAATGGAATTATTTTTAGTAAACATCCATTTTTGAGAAATGTTTGAGCAAAGTCACACCTCTTTATTATGAATCCTCTCATCCTCGTGCAATGCTAATTCCTCCTAAGTCAAAAAACCAAGGTTCGTGAGTTCTTCATGCACATAAATACATTTTTCAATCCAATATGAAATATGTCCATCTTAATTACCTTCTCCTCATGCTTGTCAATATCTGGATACAAAAGAGAAATCAAAGTATCAAAGTTTGCGTCATGTCTCAACGACTGTATACCAGCACAGTGGGTGTGACAGACGGGGCATTCATTGGTACTGCAGTAATACAATTCCAAATTTATTAGGACCTTTGATAATAAACTAAGACTGTCTTAACTATAAATATGTGAAATAATAACATAGATGGAAGTTTGAGGACCAACCCAAGGCGCAATGATTTCTCAATACATACTCTACAAAACCGGTGCATGCATTCCATGAGAGCTTGTGTTTTTCGAATTATGCCTACATATATAATGAAATCAAGCATTTGTACTATATGATTTAATAATTTGAAAAGCAAAAAGAAATACTTATGATGTTGCATTTGACATATCTTTATATTGTAACAAAAAGTAAGTCCTTGCAGACACAATAACAGAGAATCTATCTAGATGCTCTTTGTAAGAGATCTTTTATTAGCACAATGCCGTACAGATTGTCTGTATGAGAATTCAAACTAACCAGATTAATGTATCCATTTGACAAAACTTTCAAAAGTTTCAATTGAGTTCGCAATGCAGTATCTTTTTCTAATTAAGACAATATTAGAGAAAAGTTCTGGATGAAAAGCTCTCAGCCTATATATAGTATATCTCGAACACATCAACATGTGAGAACTTTATGTACTTAAATCTGCATTAAAACTTGTCATCTAATAGAGCATTCACCTTTTTAATGAGTATATGTATTCTCAAAATAAAAACAATGGATTGTAGTGCCTTCCAAGGACCTATTTGTTAGTTATTTGTAGGAAAAAATTTAACTAAAAATATGTCTTCAGAAATAATTAGATAATTTTTTAAAAGCTGAAATTCCAAAAAAAAAAAAAAAAAAACAGTTTTGATGCTATTGCATATGCTAGAAAAAGTAGCTTCTGGAAAGAAAATTAAAAACAAATTATATTGTAGATATCCTATGATGATTATCAAGAAGACGCCTGTCTCACTTACTATGCTACCTCCAAATCAACACTGCACACCCAGACCCATCCTAATTTGTCTTCCATATCCAATTTAAGCACAATCCATTTGTGTTAAGCATCAAGCTTTAGAAATCACATCAGGAAAGTCTGTTATCTCCTTCAAGTGACCAGACTAATTTTCTTTCTTTCCTTCTATTCTCTCCAATAACATCTTAATTCAAGCACTACCAAGCCCTTCAACTCCAACTCAACCCACTCCCTCCCCCCTCCTTTTTTACTTCTTGGACCACTGATAGAATTTCAACATGAAATGTGCATTGGCTAGCAAAAACCATAGGCAACGCAGAATATGAAATAACAAATAAGTGATGAGGCTTTTTTTTCTATATTTAGCTCCCTTGTTTTTCTTTCATATTCAAGATGTCATTGAAGTCGTGAATTAATTCACAATAATAATACAACACTATTTAAAAATACACCGTGTTGGGATTTTTTTTTTTACATGTTATTATATGCACCCTGCATGTCAAAAATGCAATAATGAGATAATAAAGCACACATACATGTGAAGGCTTGCCATATATTAAAAAATTCTCGTCACAGTTCACCTTAAATCCCAAAAAAATAAAATGGTATGTTTCTTTTATCTAAATCTTACCTTAGATTTATGCCAACATGGTACTGTCCAACATTTTATTAATTTGAAATTATGTAGGCAGACAATTGTCTAGATTTAAATAAGTTACCATAGAACTTGAATTAGTTATCACAACTTATAAGTATTTTATTTTTGTATTTAAGAATCTCTATATTTCTTTAAAAGAATTAAAGAAACATTTAATTTTATAGTACTACATGAATTATGCATTTTGAACACATACTACAATGCATTGTAAAACAGTCTCGCACCTAGAAATTATATTATTATGCCACAACATAATAGGTTGATTTGGATCACTCCCTCCCCAATCTTCCTTATATTTCTTTTTCTTTGAATAAAATCTTTACTAAAATCTGAGGACACTGAAATCTTAGTACATTATGAGGGGGCGAGAGGATACAAGACACATTAAAAAGAGTTTGTCAATGCAAAATTTAATTTGTTTATTTTTCCATTGGTAGAACTTTAACCATTATCTTACCAAGTAAAAAACATTAAAACGAATTGCTGTCTTATCTTGCTAAAACAAAACTCTCCGCAAAGCTATCAAATTCATACTTGCAGTAAGTATATCATGTTTGCAGAACTACAATGATTATTTAGCAAGGAATATATTTAAGAAATCAAACAAGCATCAGTTATAAATTACATACCTAGGCATATAGGACACCGCAATTCCGTCAATTTTGACAAATCTATAGTCATATATCTGTAAATAAACACCAATAGAGACATGTCAGTAAACATTACTCCTGTTTTTGTATAAGGCACGGTTTTGAATAAATCAGTGGTTATTAATACAAGTCATTTTAAAATTTTTATAAATCTATTTTTTTTTCTTACGTGGTCCTATTAAATATTATGAGTATATGTATTTTTTTATTGAAATAATTTTTTTTAATAGTAGTACATTACAATTTAATGATGATTAATGGAGATAAAATTAGTATTTTTTTTTATAAACAAAAATTAATTAATTTTTTTATTTTTAAATATAAACAAATTTTAACTATTTTTATTTTATTTAATATTATTTTTTCTAAAAGATCCTTAATTTAATTATTTTTATATTTTTAACAATTTTTTTTTACTTTCTCATTTGTGAACAAGTTCTCAAAAGTACTTTAAATAACAAACACAATTTAAAAAGAATATTATAGAATTAATAAGATTAAATGTAGTTAATTAATTTTTTAACATCTGTAAAAACATTTTTTTATTTATAAAAGATAATAAAAGGAGTATATTAGTAATATTTTCTTAAAAAATAATAAAATCAACTAAATTTATTATTTTTATTGATATGTGATCATTGTCAAATGCCAAATTTTGAAGTCTTTTTCCTAGGCCAATGTATTATGAGAAAACACTATGTATTTTGAGAAAACATTGACAATCCTTAGAGCAGATACAATCCATCTTAATTTTTATTGATTTAATAAAATTGGTCATGATAAGACCAGTGCAAAAAAAAATGTTGGAAAAGAATGTTTTGGAAATTAGTTTATGATGATTTTTTAAAATTGTTATAAATAGAGTTAATTAAGTTTTTAGTCCTGAAATTAGATTCTAATTTTTAGTCTCTTAAATTATTTTTGATAACTTTTAGTTTTTTATTAATTTTTTGTCAATATTTTTAGTCTTTCTAAAAAAATTTGTCTATTCTTAATCTTTTATTTATTTTTATTGTTCAAAATTAATTATTGGTTTATCTATTTTTAATCTTTTATTTATTTTATATTTAAAATTAATTTTAAACAATAAAAATAAATGAGACTAAAAATGAATAAAAATCTTTAAAAAAGACTAAAAATGTTGACCGAAATCAATGAAGGACTAAAATTTGTTAAAAAAATTTGAGAAAAAAATAATCTTTATAAATACATAACTTTTTAAAAAAATCATACGAAAGAGAAGAAGAATTATAAGTAGTTTTACCTTAATATCAAGAGTTTTCACTCAGGTATATCTAAGTTATGTATATATATTATACATGCCTACAAGTGTTTTACATTCTTAGCTTAGCAAAGCAGCAAGCCCATGCAAATGTCACTAGATTCTAATGTGAAAAAATAGGTAAACCAAAATAAAAAAACCTAAGGGTGAAGAAAATTTCATTGTTTGTGCCATAGTTTAAAATCCCTTACTGTTCTTATCTATCTGAAGAAAATTTACATTTTATCTCTATTAAATTTTTTGAAGAAGGTAATCATAAAAGACATATCAAGTACGAACATGAAATGTGAGAAGAGGGAGTATTGGTGACACAACTGCACATACGCAAATGGTTAAGATTATTCCAATTTCAACCATCTATTTTTCTGTTACGCTCTCATTTCTCACCTAATACTCCTAAAAAATATATTGCAATGAGATACAATCTTTCTCCAACAACGACAACCAAGTTTTATTCATAAACAAATAGGCAAATTAAGTCACAATCTATCAATCAGCATGCACAATTAGGAACTCATGCTAAAGTCACCAAAAGTATCCATCGTTCGCATTCAACACCAAATGCAATCAATTAACCACAACTAGAAAAACACGATACACAAGCACCACTTAAAATATGTGAAAACCACAACACTATAATACCATCGAAACACAGCATAGAAAACCATAGACACAAGATGAATAACATCAGGGAAGAATCAAAATCAACAAGAACATTCAAGCAATAGCCAAGCCAATCAAAACATAAAAATGGCAAATCACAAAGCAAACGACTAAATAAAGCATGAGAGAACGCATATGCACTTGTAAATAAGTGAAAACCACAATAACACTCTCAATTACAACCTAAATGCAACACATGAAATTAAACCATAAACACAAAACGAACAACATTGAGGCAGAATAAAAATCACCATGAAAATTCAAGCAGTAGCAAAATCGATTGAAAAACAAAAAAAAACTACACATTTAAAAGTAAATGACTGAAGAAATTCAAAATGACAAATTAGCTTAACATACTGGTCCTCATCTCCATCCTCGTCTTCATCTTTGTCTCCATCCCTCGACAACTGGTTTTTATCTGAGTTTGATTATCAAAAACAAAGAAATAAGAAATGAAAACAAGATCATAGATGACACACATGACTTGTTGAAATTCATATTAAAATGGAGGAAGCCAAACACAGAGTTTCAGAAGAAAATGGCATTTACCAACTTCTACAGGTTTCACTTTGTCTTTGGATTGCTCGGGGTCATTTCCGGGAGCAATCTCTAGTGGAACCTTGTGAAAAATACTTTGTGTTGACATTTTTCTCTCGGGCTCCCGTCTCTCACCTGATAAGCCTCTGGAAAACACTTGCAATCAGATAAAATCCTTCCCAACAACTACAATCAAGGTTTTTTGACACAAACAAATAGGTAAATGAAGCAACATTCAATGCAAAAGCATGTATAAATATCAACTCATGCTAAAGTCACCAAAAGTAACTATCCATCACTGAAGGGGATTCAACATTGAACTCTTGTTAGTTTTGCCTTACCTTGTGAAAGTTTCACATTGGTAGATTTGTTTTTTAGTTTTTCAAAGAAGACTTATAAATAAAGATTTTATGGCCTTGTGTTATTCATCTTACACTTAAAGTAATTTCAAGTGTTTTAGTGAGAGATAAATATATAGAGTGTGAGAGAAAATTTCAAGAGTGTTGTGAATATACATTGAAATTTTTTTGAAAAACTTTAGTGTTTTGTAATACTACACTTGTAATAGAAAAGTGTCTCACTGGATATCACTATATTGTAATTAGCTTTTAAATATAGTGGATATTTTCGGAGTTTGTCCTTTAAATATAGTGAATATTTTCAGAATTTGTCCCGTGATTTTTCTCTCACATTTAAGGAGGTTTTTCATATTAATATTTGGTGTGTTTTCAAGTGTTTTATTTTATTCGTTATTTTCTACATAAATTTTAGACGCGCTTTCACTCACATCTATAAGTGTTTAATACACTTAGGGTGTACTCAACTCTGACATTCATAACAACTCTATCATCCGCAACCAGAAAAGCATGAGACAACACATGAATCACTTATAAATATATGAAAACCACAACAACACTCTCAAATACCACTGAAATGCAACAGATAAAATTAAATACTAGAAACAAAATGAATCACACCATCCAGAATCAAAATCAACATCAAAATTCAAGCAGCGGCAAAACTGATTAAAAATCAACAGGAAGAGTTAACGACTGAAGAAACACAGAACAACAAATTAGCTTTACTTACTTGTCCTTATCCTCATCGTTGTCCCTGTTGTTCAACAAAGAACTTTGATCTGATTCTGAAGAAAAAAAAGAAGCAAGATATGAAAAACAACCATCACGAGCAGCACAGGAGTCATGAAATTTGGATTAAAATGGTGGAAGCAGTTACACAAATCCAAACGCATAAATTTAGAGCAAAACGACACGTACCAATCTGTTCTCCATGTTGCACTTCAGGTTGGGGTTGCTTATGGTCTTTTTTGACAGCAAGCTCAGCTAGAGCCTCGTGAGGGAGCCTCCGTGATGACATTATTATCACTCCGACAAAACTTATCAACGAAATGAAAGCTTAAAACGCTTTGCAACTAGGACTGCTACAAGAGAAATCACTGTAAGATGGCAAAGTGAGAGTTCAAAACAACGCCTTCACCGATTAGAGGGACAGAAGTTGACAAAGTGTTGTATAAATAGTGTGACTCTCAAACCGTAATGTTAGTGTAGCCAATGAGAAAACACCACATATAAGATGTCAGCGACAGTTTCATATTTTGCGTGATGATTTTGGCTTGGCTGGCTGGGTGAACTTCGCGATTCTATGCTTCCAAGACAAATAGGATCATTTAATTTTCTGTCAACTTGTGAAATTTGGTCTCTACAATAAATTAATTTTGGGGAAAGATAATTTTTATGTCCCATTATTACTTCATTTACTTGTTCTTAAATTAGTTTTACAAGAATGTTAGAAATATGGTACTTTAAAACATCTTTCATCATTGATTAAATTTATTAAAAAACATAAAATTATGTAAATTTTATTCGTTATTTAATGAATTTGACTCACATTTGTAATTTTAATTAATTTTACTTAATACGAAAGGGTGTTTTTAAATTTTATATGCCAACTATAGCCACACAAATTTAATCTCGTTTACTGCAACTTGTGAAAAGATTTTCATGCATTCCATTTACCTGAGAATTTGTTGTTGAGTTCTTCTAACCATATTTCCTAAAGAAATCACAATTATCCTTAATAGGCATTCGCATAAAAAAAATTTCAACCTATAAAAAATTATTATAGATATAATTTTTAAAATAATTTTCTTTTGTAAAAAATCAATAAATTTATCATATTTACTGATTTATATGAAATGAGAATATAAAAACTCTTTACATTTTTAATAAATATACTATTTTCTCTATTTAATATTATTGATGCAGAATATATATAAATATAACTTTATTATCATACTATATATTACATTTATTACAGCATTTAATACATATATAAAATATTACATTTTTAAAATAAAATATATTATTCAACAAAAACGTATTTGTTTTAACATTTAATACATATATAAAATATTATATTTATTAAATAAAATTGACTATTCAAAAAAATCATTTATTACAACATTTAATAATACATATATATATTAAAGATTTTATTATATATTTATTATATATATTATACAATTATATGAATATATAACTTCAATGGCTGACTAAAACTTACATATATTTACTACAATTAAATTTATAAATAATATAATATTATAAATAATAAATTAAAAATATATAAATTATTATTAGTGATTAATGTTAATAGTAATTAATATGAGTATTAATATATAATTTCATAATATTTATACATATAACAATTAATATTAATTTATAGATTTAATTGTATTTTTATTTTTTAATTATGTAATTTTATCTCTAGATATTAATTGTGTGAATTAGATCTCAAACTTTTATTTCATTTACAACCAATTGTCCCTCTTAATTTTTTGTTAAAATTTTAATAAAGACATGTTACATATAAGAAATTTTGTTGAAGTGATAGTAATGTGGCATGTAAATGATGAAGTTTAAATCTCCACTCCTATACTTCAATAACATTAGAAAAACTATGGCAACTTGTTTGTTTGGAACATGAATAAAAGTTACAAGATAAATTATGTTTTAAGTTTTTAAAAAATTAGTAACGTGTGAATTTGATTTTTCTAAAATTATTTAAATTATTTTAATTCTTCTGATTTTGAAATCTATTTTTTTAATATTATTTAAATCATTTTTAATATTGAATAAAGTGCTATCTAAAGTATTTTAAGGAAAAAAATGATACATTTTAAACTTAGAATGAAAAAAAAGAAATTTAAAATTAGAAAATTAAAATAATATAAAAGATTTAGAGAAATTAAATTTACATATTATTAATTTTAGAAGAAGATCAAGCATAATTTATCCTTAATTATATAATATATAAATTAAGTGTGGACCAAAATTGCACATATATTTGCTACCATTAAATAAATTATATAATATTATAAATAATTAATATTAATAGTTAATATTAGTAATAAATATTAATAATTAATATTAGGAATTAATATTTTTATTTATTAATATTAATTCATGTATAAATATAAGAATTAATTAATATTAATAAATGTAATAATTAATTTTTATTTATTAATAATACTTTGAATATTTATTAATTTATATTAATAAATTAATAATAATAAATATAAATTAGTATAAATATACTTCTACAAAATATAAATATATTAAAAGAAGGATAATTGGAAACATATGACATAAAAATAATATTTTTAGTGAAATACTTAAACATTATTACATTTATAATTGTATATTCAATATTACAAAAAGTTTTAACATCAGAATTTACATCAATTTTCTAATAACTGACTTTTAAAAAAAAAAATATTACATTTTGCATATAATTGCAACATTATGTATTTTCTACATTTGTTGAAATTTTAATAGGTGTAGAATAGTATTTTTAAAATCGACTCAAATCAGTTAACCGATGATATAATCAATCTGAGTTAATATTTGGATCAATTATGTCATCAAACCAATGGGACTTGGTTTAACTCAGTTGGGTTTTAGGTTCAACTAGTAAAATTGATAGGTTATTTGATTCGGACCGGTTCCTTCATTGCAAATTTGGTCTTCCTTTTATGCACACTGCCAGCTACCAACTGGCTTACATTGTCACACACTACTAATTGTTTTTAGTTGTTGCCTTACAAACCTATTAGTTAATTAAAAATACCAATATTTTTAAAATTGGCTCTGACTAGCCAGTCTGACCTCAACCTGATCATATAACTTGTCCAAGTCAGTATTTGAATAAGTTATGTCATCAAATCAGTTAAACTCGATTTAACCTGACCTCCTGTGTTATAGGTTCAATCCATAAATTAACTGATCAGTTATTTGATTTAGACTGATTTCTTCACTACAAAATTAATCCCCCTTTATCCATGTTGCCAACTATCAAGTGACTTAATTATTACCTTTTAAATCCATTAATTAATTAAAAACATAAATAAAAAAAATACACATACCAAGTATTAATATCGACACCACGTACACACTACAATTGACTTTACCTTTGAACTAAACGATGTTGTTGTGATATTATTTAATTCATATAATTTAAATATTGACATATTAATTTAATCAGTGATATAGTATCTTTGCTAAATCAGTCATCAATCTAAATTTTAAAAGATTGGTATAAAAAATTCGTTGTTAGCTCCTCTCTCTAATTCCCTCGTCAATTCCTTTCCATTTAAAATATTGACTTTTGATTCTTTCTTTCTATATCTCACAAAAATTCAAACCCTTTCCTTCTCACTTCCCCCTCTCCTCCACCCAACCCCACCCCACTTGTAAACTCTCCACCCTCTGGCTCCCTCTCATGTCCACGTCATGTGTCGTTGCGAGATTGACCCAAAGGACGACAAAGAAAGCTAGTGACATCGAGGATGGATTTGATGACTTTGACGATCAGTGACTTCAACACAGAAACGATGATCCTCGTTGTTGAACTCATACGCCCCTATATCTAAAGATTTCAGTGCATATGTAAGTCTCCACAAAGCGTGATCTAAATGATATTCTGAGAATCATGAGGTGAGATCTGGAGATCTTGGACTCCGCCGCCATCATCGCCTTTGTTACCTATCCCTCTCTCATTTTCTTTTTTGCTTTCTTGTTACCTTTGTTAATGCTTACGATCTATTTGAATGTGTTGGATTCATTTGATATGCTGACATTACTGGATCTGTTACCTTTTTTTGTTTTTCTATTACCTTTTCTAATACAATACCAGACTCATTGTTGGATGCAGTGGATCTTGTGCATGCAACATTTGCAGCAACAGCGTCAGATTTGCAACTCGAAGGAGGCAAAATAGTGATTGAATCTTCAGATTATTTTTAATTTTGACTTTCTATATCGATTGTGATAGTAATTGGTGTAAAAAGTCCTCACAATCTACGTCATTCATATTTACATAGGACATACTAGTGATATAGAAGGTTTGATTTAACCAATGTATAAAACCCACGATGTAGTAATGATTATTTTAGTCACTTTAATATTCAAACAACAAAATATATAAATAAAAAAAACAATTCAATTATTTAAAATAGAGCACTTAAGTTATAATTAAGAAATTTAGTATTAAAAAGAATAATTTATTGCTTATTTGATTTTATAATATTATATTATTTACTTGGTAATAATAAATATATATATAATTTTCATTCATATAATAAACAAACATGTTAACCTAGTTGATTTTGATGCTATTGTTAGAATATATAGATGTGAGTTTAATCATCTCTAACATTTAGTTATTTTTTTACTTTTTAATGTCACATCAATATTAATAGAATAATGTTAAATATCTATTTCATTTTAAGGTATATGTATGCGGATAAAAAAATAAAAAATAAAAAAATGATAAATATGATATATGATATAATAAAATAAATAATGAGAGTAAAAATAAGTTATAAGAAATAGAACGGTATGCATAATGTATTATTGATATTAATATTAAATTGAGATTAGATAACACTTCAATTAATTGTGGCTACCAATTCACAAAATGTTTTAAATGAGAAGAAAGTTGAAACCATAAAAAATTGATTAAAGGTGTTTTTCTTAATGGAAATATGTATATTTTTACATCTTAAGAAATGAAATTAAACAAAAAGAGCAAATGATTATGTGTCTTTTGAAAGTTTTTAATAAAATATATTTATGATTAAGAAAAAGTCTCAAGTTTAATTTATTTTTGTTTATTTTATTAATAAATTATGTATAATTTTTTTGTAAATAATTTTTAGCTTTTGACAGACTTTGATTGTTTTTTTCAATATGATCTTTAAATTCTATTATTTTTAATGTTAAGAATTCTTAGTATGTGAATTAAAAAATAAAAACTATATGACTTAGTTTTTCTTAATGACTTAGTTAAAATTCTGATTTATACACACATTTGCCAACTTTATTTTTATCTCATTTACCACTTCTCATAACCAATATCATATAATGTACTCTAAAAATATCACCATACATTCTGAATTACTTGAGAATTTATATGTAATATCCTCTTTTAATCTTTATCAATCTATTTATAATATATAAATTCTGAATTACAAAATCGTTCACTGTGATATTGACATACTGTTATTTGGCACATCAATTTATTTACTCATACATTAATATTCAAAAAATTTATCTTCTATTATATTTTCCCTTTTCTAATTGTTTTCTACATAACTCACCTTCATTGACAATTTAGATCTAAATTTTATTATCACCTCTCCTAAATGTTCTAAATCGTAATTCTCATATAAAACATTAAAATTATCATCAGAAGTTCTCCACAGAAATCGCATGTGATATGCTCTAAATCACAATTCTCGTTACACATTAGAATTATAATAAAAAAAAACTGTAATTCTCATCAGAAATTGAGAAATTGCAGGTAATATTCCTTCATTCTCTTATTTTATCTGTAATTTCACTGTTATTTCTCCAATTCTACTGTTTGTAACTTTTTTCCTCAGCCATAATTTGGAGATCCTGTGGTAAAAGTAGATCTTTTTTGTTGCAATTCTCTATGTTGCCCACACCGACTTCAATGGGATTTTTCCCTCTTGTAGAATCACAAATCAAAGGAGCACTACTCTTCCGTTGTGCTATCAAGTTTTGGGCGTTTCAAATGAATTATATATGAACTATTGTTTCCTCTCTCTTTTTTCCTTTTTAATTTTTTTTCCTCACTCAAAATCACAAAGCAGCGGAATATTGTTCTTCCATTGTGAGACCCAGTTTTTGGGATATCATTTTGGTGTTGCACGGGATTGACATACAAAGAGTGAGAAGGTGACAGAGTTCTTGTACCACAAATAGTGGTTTCCACCTACACTCCAATTTTTTCCAATATATTTTTATTTCTTTTCCAATCACTCTTTTTTTTTTTTCTTCAAAAGTTAAGGTAACTAAATAACACCAAATCAATTCTTTTATTTTTTTTATATAAAATTATAATTTTCTTTTTAACCATATGTTGAATGTTTTAGTAACAAAAATCCAAATAGATTTTTGTAAATTATGTAATGTTGTCATGTGTTATTGGCACTAATTGTATAATGTTGTAGATATAATAAATATTAAATAACTGATCATTTGTAATTAATTTAATTTGTAGTAATATATATTAATATGAATAAGATGTCAGGAAAAAAATACTATATAATTATTATTAATTATAGACTAAAATATTTTTTGATTTGTTATGTTTTATTTCAGTTTTTTATGTTTTAAAATTTTGTTTCATTTTTATATTTTTAAATAGATCTATTTTAAATTTTTTTATAAAAAATAATTAAAATAAATCTTTTTAAAAACATAAAAAATAAAAATAAAATTTAAAAATATATAAAAAGTTAAAAAATTAAATAATATTTTATTTTTTAATAATTTTATTTTAAAAATATAATTAAAAATATTAATATAAAAATATTATTATATTTTTTATTAAGCTTTTAAAAATATATAAAAATATTTTCCTTCCTCTTCCCTTTCACTCTTCCTCATCCCTAACACTCTGTCAAAAAAATTGAATCCTTAGACCACCCCGTGGCACTTACTAGCCTATGTGTCTTTAATATGCTATGCTATGCTATGCTATCTCATTCTCGTCAGTGTGGGTTCACTCTGTATGAGTTTGTTTTCTCGTTCAATATTCAACAACAAAGTTAAGGTAATGATGGCTTGAGAGAGTGACCAAAACAGATAAGGTAAGGTATTTATTCTTTTTTTCTTCATTTTATATCTCATCTCTTATGTTTTCCACCAAAGAATCTGAAGAAAATATTTGCATGTTGTATAAAGTCTACAAATTTATCTTCTCAGGGGTTGTTTACAAAGGAAAACGCTTTCCTTTCTTTTCTAAACCTGAAATTGTGTCCCTGTAAGTTTTCTTCTTATTTTGTTAGCTTTGCATGCTTCTTGTTCATTTTTACTAAGGATTTGGTTTTTGTTTCTTTATTTTTCTCCCACTCAGTGGCTCTTTTTCCTTTCTATGTTCTATGTTGGTGTGTGCTGATAAAAAATTCAAGATTGATGAGTTTTTTTTTTTTTAATTATGAATACAGAGTGGAACCAAAAAGGGTAGCAAGGCTTCAGATTTAGTTTTTCTTGCAGTGGGGAAAAACGGTGTGGTTGAACTATTTACAGTGGTCCCGGATGCAATTTGTTTTTGCTTTTGTTCTGGTCTGGATATGTATTTAAGGAATATTTTGAATCTGTTGAATATATATTGGTTACTTACTATTAAGACAGCATATTTTATCACAAAATCAAATTATTTTATCTACTGTTGTTGTTTTGGTAAAAAATCTAATTCATTACAGGTAAAATTTGTACCAAAATCTCTACTTCCTCTAGTGCCAAAGGCCGAGCATAATTTTTTTTCATATGCTTTGTGACTTTTGTTTGTCCACATTCACTTTTTTCATATGCATATTAGTTTATCTTGTGAATCACTTTACCTTTTTACCAAGTCATCTTCATTTGTACAGGGAGTAAGTTAATACCTATTAATCTCCTTTTTTCATTGTCTTAATTTCTATGAATTGTGCACTGCATCATTTGTGCAGCAATGGTGTATTGTTTGTGTTCAACAATTTATTGTATATCATGTTATAGTAGATATATATCATATAATAGTTATGTGATTTGAATATCCTTTCATGGAAAAATCCTTATTTAGGCTTTTGCAATGTACAATGTATATACTATACTAATTGTGCAGACACGATATTATTCTTAAGTAACATGCTAATATTAATTTTATAATTGACTCCATTTCTCCTTGGTGCAGGGAACCATTTCTTGGTCTCCAAAATTCCTCAGGTGGTGATGAGTTTTGATCTATCATGGCACAATCATTCTCACAACAAAGATTTCTTTGGCTATACAAAACCTTTCTTATATGGTTATGTATTTGAATGTAATTTGCAAATGAGTCAATCTTTTTAGGATTACACTAACGCAAATGATAGCTAAATTTTCTTATTTAATTATTTATTTTCTTTCCAAAATATTTTGGATGTGATTCAAAACATAAACTGTTACAAATTGAGTAATATTGTAATATGGGTCGAAAAAAATTGTATGGCCCAAATTCCCTGAAATAATAAAGGGTACATAAGTTAAAAAAAATGGAACCAAAATTTTAATTGGCCAATTAGAGCATCATGACCCGATTGGTTTAAAATTTAAAATTGAACAAATAAAGTCAGAAATTGTTAAGGCCCAGATATTAAAATTTTGGCTCAAAACTGATTGGACCCACCCGTTTCAATTTGTGACCGGCAACCCGTGATCCGTCCAAACCGGTCGATCATTCGGTCGGAAATGGACATAGATGTTAAAGGTTTGAATTTGGTTCGGATTAAGTTTTTTTGGATTCGAATTCGATCGAACACATCCTTGATCAACTTTGTTACAAACTACATATTTCATACACTGTTTTATAAAGTTATTATTACTGAAAGTTATAGATTTTATAATTATTGTCTGTTATTGTTTTATAAAATCTTATTATTTGTAAAGATTATAAATTTTATGAGATTTTAATTATATATCACTGTTTTATAAAATTATTATTTCTAAAGATTATAAATTTTATAATTATTATCTTTATTATAAGTTATTATTTTATATAAAGTGATTCTTATACTTAGAGTTATTATTTTGTGAATATAAAATTTATTTTTAAAAAAGAGTTATTATTATAACATTTGACATATTTAATTCAAATAATAAGTTTTTATTTTAAAAGTTAAGGGATTCAATTGTGTAAAAATGTCATAATATAAATATTATTTTCTGTAAAATAAATTATGTGAGATAATTATTAGTATAAGATACGATTATTATTTTAGAATAACTAATTATTATTTTTAATTAAGTTAAAAATGTTATTTTAAGTGAACAAGTTATATAAATAATTGTCTTATATTATTATTATAATAACAATTATTAGGTAGTTATTATATTACTTTTATAAATTTTGCTATACGAAACATATTGTATTTTATAAAATAATTATGATTTTATTACTAAGGATTAAGAATAATTATTTATATATACATAATTTTATAATCAACCTTAGTAAAATTTAATGAAAAGGTGTTCATATTTATAATACTAACTCCTACTAAGATTTTATACATATATATATATCATTTGGTAATTAACTTGTCCTAAGTATGTTTAAGATAAATAAAATGACAAACTATACATACACATGTGACGCATACTTGGCACAAGTGATAGATTGATGATTATATGAAAATTGTACTTCTTGTATTATAGTTTATGATAAAATATTACTATTGATTTTTATAAAGGGTGAAAATGATCCTTATAAAAGATAGATTCTATGAAATTATTCTGAGAGTAGAAACTTCAAAGTTTGGTGGACTTTGAAATAGTCAAATTGGACGAAAGGTGTAATGGATGAAGTGTGGAAAGCTATAAAATGATACATTGTAGATGGGGTTTAAGGTGTGATGGTGGGGAGGGTATATCTCTTGCAAAAATTTACCCAAATTAGTTATGCATAACTATTATGTGTATATTGATATTGATATTAACGACTAACATGTAGGTTAGAACCTTCAGGTATTAGAATTTGTAGATCAAAGATATATTTATTCTCCATTGTTTCCCAAAAGATGATTTGTGATCACATGATAATCACATGAAAGTGTAGATTCATATAATGATATAATGATATAATCGACATACTTGATGATTTTTACAATATCTTGAGGAGATAATCAATGACCATATTTGAGACTGTCATTAGTTTATATTATAATAAGGACTATATTGATTTGAAATTAATTAAAAGGTGAATTTGATTAAATTTTTATCTTAAAAAATAATAATTAATATTAATTTAAAAACAACAAAGAAGCAAACAAATTTTGTCCAAGCCTAAAAGTCTAAATTTGTATGAATACTGAATTTATTAATTTTATTCAATTTGATAAGATATTTTAAAATTTAAAATTCAATTCAAATTTAAATTGAAATTAGCTAAATTTAAGCGAAGGTATTGAAGAGAGATTAAAAATTATTTATAGAGAATAAAATGATATATTTAAAATTCAATTCCATAACAGCTCGTGTTTCACAAATGATGCCTATACTAATATGTAATGAAATCAATTTTTAACTACGTGATTTGATAATTTGAAAGAAAAATGCTTATAATGTTACATTTGACCTACTTTATATTGTCATAAACATGCAGACAGAATAACAGAAAATCTATTTAGATGTTCTAAATTAATGGGTAAATTTGTAAGAGATCATTCGTTGGCTCTTTGCCATACAGATATATCCATTCGACTAAATCTGTTTGAAAGTTTCAATTCAGTTTCTTTCTGTTGAAAAGAAGATGAAATATAATTCCTTCTAAGGGGTCTATTTATTTTTTATTTATAGAAGAAAAAATTAATTAAAAATGTGTCTTAAAAAATAATTAGATAATTTTTTAAAAGCTGAAACTCCAAAAAAAAAATAATTTTGGTGTTATTGCATATACTAGAAAAGTAGCTATTACAAAAGAAAATTAAAAAGAGCTTCAATATATTTTTTATCCTAGACAAATTGCTGAATTTTATGTTTGATTCCTTATAAAAAAAATTAATTTTTAATTCCTAATAAATTTTTATTTTATTTTTGTAAAATGTTATCTAAAT
>JAMLFT010003798.1:0-21131 GCA_026544285.1 Pachyrhizus erosus | reverse complement strand
TTTAACATTCATATAAACAAAGATTTATGATTAAATAATAATTTAAAATTATTTTTATTAATAATTAAAATTGTTTATTTTTTTTCCCAAAGGGAATTAATCACTTCAAAAAAGTTGGATGAGAAAAAAAAAAAAAGGGTATAGTCTCCCTGTCTGTTTGGAAGAACCATCAAGGAAAGGGTTCACTGACCTGTAATTGACTATTTGCAGTGTGAGGCCAAAATTTATACATTTTCCTTTTCTATTTATTATTATGTATGCATTTTCATTTTGTTTGATATAATGTATCATTTAATACACTTAGCAATACGAATACGATTTTTAATTCACATTACGAGCCATAATTTTCTCCAACCATATATACCATTATGACACATTATTTATTATGATCACATGTCTTTGAGCTGCTCTATCTATACATCTAAAGTAATTAATCTATCTTTAGTTAAGATTGATGTTTATATCTAGACTCCTATATATATATAGTTAGTACTTTAGATCTTTTAAGTATACGATAATGATAAAATTCACTTCTTAATTATGTAAATAGAGCAATATTTGTGGAGAGAGAAATGATCTCTTAACTTTTATTTCTTTAAGGGATTAGCCTCATTGGAGAATACTTTGTTTTCAGCAAAAAAATAATGTTTATATCTAAAATAATTAGTTAGTAGGCCATGTAATTTATGTGTTTCATTTGGAAATAATTATACTATAATTATATATATATATGTATATTTGTGTATAATAATAATGTATATTTGTGTGTGATTTTTTTAACGTAAATGTAAATCATAAAAAATATTACTTCCTTTATTTTGAAATTAGTGTTGTTTTAGATTTTTTTTAATATAAATTAAAAAAAATAATAAATAGTTAAATAATAATTTTTTTACAAAATTAATTTTATTATCTTTAATTAATTTATAATTTTTATTACATATCATTATAATTAGAAATATAAATAAAAAATAATTAATATTACATTAAAAAGTTAAATATAATACTTATTTTAATTTTTTTTAAGAAGGCACTTATTATGAAACGTAACGTAGGTAGTATTTTTTTAAAACATTGTATAATAGATTGACACTAGGCAAGTTATTAGAGATTATATTATAAAATTTAAGAGTAATAATAAAGGTTGAGTATCATATTATTGAATATTTATAAAAAATCATATTATTGAATGTGTTACAAACTTCGATCCTACTTATTAATTATTATTTTTTGTGAACAACTTACTAATTAATATAGTATTCTGGAATTGAATATGATTAATGATGCATCACTTTTGAGAGAGTATATGAATACATACTCAAATCTTGTCAAAAGAGAGAACAAATTTCATTGAAAAAAAAATGATGTGAATTTTTACACGAGAGAAAGTGAAGTTACTAAAGCTATGTTAAGTAAAATTAGTTATAGATTACTTTATTGAATTATAAATATTTATTAAGTTTATCTATTAAAGTAATTGAATAAAAATAAAAATATTTATATAATATTTTTTATTATAATTTAATTTATTTTTATTTATAAAAATATATTTTAAAATGTTTATAATTTTAATTTTTAATTAATTTACAGACTTATAGTTCTTATATATAAATAAATTATTTTAATTGTATTTTATTTTTAATTATTATTATTTTATATTTTATATTTTTTATTACTTATATTATATCCTAAAATATTATCAATCATATTTTAAATAAAATAGAAATAACATAATTTTAAGTAGATATCACACTTTTATTAAATTAAGTTAATTAATATAATAGTTAAATTTTTTTGAAATATAATATTAAAAATAATAATAAAATAATATAATTAGAGTAATAGTTAAGATAAATAATATAATATTAAAATATTAAAAATAATAAAAATAAAATTAACTTATTATCTAACAATATCAACATGTTAAAATATAAGTTTAATTAAAAAATAAATATTATAAATAATATAATGGTTAAAATAAATATAATAATATAAAAATATAATAATAAAAGTAAAATAAAATAAATTTGTCATCTATAATTTTCAATGTCTTATGTAATAGAAAAAAATCTACTTTATGAAAATAAAAAAGTTACAAATAATAAACTTTTAATCATGAATGGAATAAGAGAAAAAATATAATAAAATATTATCTTATGTAAAAAAATTAAAAAAAGTTCATCAAATATTTAAAGACAATAAATAAATAAATATAAAAAACTAGAAACTTGAAGCTAATGTTTTAAAAAACATTACTTAAAATAACATTTCAAAAATTGTTAGAAGTTACTAAAAAAATTTATTTATCAAATAGTCAAATTATTTTTTAAACTTATAAAAAAATTAAAAACTAACTAAAATACCTTAACAAACATAGTCTAAGTATTTCATTTAGAAGAATGAGAATTTAAATATATAAAAGGAATGTTATCATTGAAATTAGAAATTGTAAATTTTTAATCAATGTTTATGTTTTTTACTAACTTATATAAAAATTAGTTAATTAATTTTTATTTTTATCATTCTGATATATTAATTTATTATTATTAATGGTATGGTATGACATAATTGATAAATAATCTTATCTTTTAAATATATAATTAAAAATTTAATCCTTGATTTATGTGTATGAAAAAACATATATTTGAAAAAATCTATTTTTTAAAAGAATTTTCATACTTTGACGAATTAATCCTTAACTTTCGGTCAACAAATATTAGAATTTATAAAAAAATATTAATTTATTATTGTTTTTAACCAAAAGTAGTTTTATTTAATATATATAAATAAAAAAATACTTTTCCCAAATCTATCTTTTTATAATATATTAATTAAATATAATATTCTTTTACTCAATTTGTTATCAGCAGCATTTCATCATTCAAATTATTCCATCACAATTTTTATTTTTTGAAAATAAAAGTCAAAGGTATATTTTATTTTTAGTAATTTTGTAGTGTTTCATACAATATAAAAAAGAAATAAACTTAAATAATTGTTGTTTTCATTTATACAAATTAAATAATGAAAAATTAAACAAATAAAAATAAGGATTGTGACAATAATTAAATTTTGTTTAAAGAAAAAACAAAAAACAAAAAAGCAAAAAACTAACATATTAAATAAAAACAAGAAGAGCGCGAATAGTATCAAATCAATAAACATTGGACCTACTAAAAGAAAGTAGTATTTTATAAAGTAAAAAAAAATAAAAATTCGAATCTTTATTTAAAACTCATATTTAATGTGCAACAGTATCTAAAAAAAATTTAAAGGGTGATGCTTATGGATATATTTGTTGAGTGATGTATGCATCAAACACATAAAAAGTCCTTGATTTATCTAACTTAGATGAACAATTTGGTCCAATTTTTGAAATAAAGATATTGGCAATATTGATTTCTGAATTCTCAGCCTCAACCATCCACAGAGATTTAAGACTTTTTATAACAATCCCAAGTCACTTACTGAGGTTTGGACAAAAGAATTGTGTAACAGAAGAGTTATGCAATGCAGACTGCAAATGTTTCTTCCTAGAAAAGGACCACCCTGAATGTGCCTCCTTCAGATAGCAACCAAACGAAACAGAGAAGAAATTAAAATAAAACTGAAAGGTCCTACCTATTGACTTGTCCACTCTAAATATATCTTCTTTAATATTGAGTAATATTCTGCACAACAATAAACATTAATGGCAGAATATTCCACCTTAACTGTCTGCCTTTAATGGACTATATGATATTGTGCACAAAAAGAAATATTAAGTCACATTGAACCTGGTCCTGATCCTCTTTATTGTTTAAAAACTTGTAAGGAAGATGAAGGAAATATAAATTAAAACATCTCTCTTTTAACTTTTGTCCCCAATCCTGTGTTCATTTAAGTTAATAAATATGTCATTTATTTTATATATTTTTGGGTTTAACATATTTTTGTACCTAACTTTTTTAAAAATTTTATTTTTATTTTCTAATCTAAATTTTAACTAATTAAATATTTTATATAATATTGTTAGTCTTTATTATCAAATAATAACATTAACTAGTTGATCGATTTCTTTAATGTTAATGAGTTTAATAAAATAATCATATATATTTTTTATTTTTTTAAATATTTATTTATTCAATTGAAGAGAAATTTAAAAATATATTTTATAAAAAAATTATACATAATTATTCTGTCAAATTTTTTAATAACAAATTAATTAACTATTAATATTACTTTACGTTATTATTTGACATTAATTAAAAACTAAATAAAAAAATCTATATAAAATTAAAATAATAAAAAAAAATATTTAAAACTAAAATCAAAACTTTCTATTTTATAAAAATAAAAAATATTATTTAAGTCTATATTTAACATATAAAAATATTTATATATCATTAGTCCATTTATTTCTCCCTAACAAATATAGGACAGAGAAGTATCACGGGCTTCGTTTCCCTAGCTGTCCTAAAGATAAGTACACTTTTGGATTGGTTGAAGAATTGGGCTTTGGTAGGTTGTACTAAAGAACTACTATTACCAGTCAAATATAGTCCATGTTTTGTTTGTACTACCCTTTCACCTTAGTCCTTATCCAAAGACATTGGGGTCCTTTGCTTGTATTTTTGCATGATTCATTTTTGTGATTTTATTGGCTTGTCCCACTACAAGGTTTGTCACGTTGGTATCTGTTCTAATGTAACATATGAGGAATATTATTAGTTCTATCCTTGGCTTCCCCTTTTTACTTGGTTCTTTTCAATTTTTATTGTAAGAATACGATTGCCCCTATTTTCTTTAGCTTTTGTGTTATCTCAAGCAAACATTTACACAAAGATTAATGTGGGTTTATAACGATGGTTTTTATAGATGCAATTTATGCGCAGAATATGAATGACCCTGTGTATACCTACTTCTTGGTTTAATTGGCATTATTTTGCAATTAATGTTATAATTAAAAAAATGTCCCTATATTTAAATTAAGTTAGGATGTTTTGTCAATTAAATACGTTTTTTTTTTTATAAAATAATATGTTAATAAGTTTTTAAAATACGTTGAAAGTTATATATCGGTAACATATTCCTTTAACTAAATGAATATATATGAACTAACAGGGCAAGCATAGGTCTTAGACACACTCCCCTTCGGATTACCCTCGAATTTACAAGATATGTATATTATCAAATATTTATAGAAGATAATGAATATATAAATATAATATTTTGAATTGATGTTTGTTTAATTTTCTTCTGAAAGTAAATTCTGTTTCTAATTTTTTGCATAAAATTAATAATAAATGTTTTATGAAAATCACACACACCCCTTTCAGATTTTCCTCGAATTTACAAGATATGTATATTATCAAACATTAATAGAAGAAAATAAATAAGAAAAAATATAGTATTTTGAATTGATGTTTGTTTAATTTTCTTCTGAAAGTATATTTTGTCTTTAAATTTTGTAAAAACTTAATAATAAATATTTTATGAAACTTATTATTTATTAAATAATTACTTATTAAAAGTTAAATGTTTAAATAATTCTTTAAAAAAATTTAGTCCTCTTTAATTGATTTTTAGATCCGTCCCAGTTAACAAAAGCGTACATACAAGAGTTGCTAATATATATTTACTTACTTTTTAAAAGAAATAGTTTGATAAATTATAGCTATAGAGGATATTTTAAGAAAATCAAAATTAAAACTTTCTCATATATTTTCTTAAAAAAAAGTGAGTATAAGTTAAAAATTATGAGTGCTAATATAGACCAATTTTTGGAGTAGGATTCTGTTAAGTTATATCTTCGTTGTATTTTAAGAAAATCAAAATTATAACTTACTAATTATTAACTAAACCACATACTTTTTGCCTGTGTCTGGGAATTTATGGGACAAATATACATCATCTTTATATTAAACTCTTATTACATGTCCCTGCTTGAATATGTATTTATTTTGTTTTCTACTTGCGAAACATCTATTACGGGAAGATACATGATGCCTAATAATATTTGAATTTCTTTAATTGAACAAAATACTTCATCGGTGGGTGATTTTTCAGGTATTAAAGATAAATAGCTGAATGAAATGCTACAATTACTTGTAAACACCTTGATTTAACCCCTGTATGCAAAATCCCTTGCAAGCATTGTATTGGCAAAGTAGTTTGATTTTGATGGTATATCCAAATATAATCTTACATAATGATGCTTTTGATCTTCCTTAAGAGTAAATCCCTAACACAATACAAGTATTAGGGGAAAGAATCGTACACATTGCGTCTTAAACCATATACAAATTGACTAGTTTTGTTGAATCTTCTCAAATGAGTCAACAAATTAAACCATTATATAACTTGTATGTTCATTCTAAATGCTGTTGTCTAAATCCTCATAGTTGTCAAATTAATTAAGTCAAAAGATGCCATAATGACACAAGGAAGTAACGATTCCAAAGGAAGGAAATAACATAACTCAAACTTCATGTGGCAAAGCTGCAAGGCCAAGAGAAGAGTTATCAATCAAATTACCCATTTAGAGTTTGGGAAAAAATTAAATTATTCTCCATGCTTGAAAGGAAAAGTAGTTAAAACTGGATAGTACATATCTAAACATAATCAATTTAGGGATTTTGACAATGGATACAATGAAAGCCTTGGCTAGATGTATGGTTGCAACTTTTATTTAGAGGAAGTAGTTTATACTTTTTAAGAGTTCTCTACAAAACTACAAAAATTGAGTAATTATTTCTTTAAATTAAGATAAACTAAACACATTTTTAAATTTATAACAGACATTAAAGTCTCACATTGATTGGTTAGTAAAACTAAAAGCACCATACCAGTTGTAAATTAAAAAAATTAGACTTTTTACTTGTTATTTTCCAATGTACAATAATCACAATGAAATTTAAATTTGAAATTTCATGTAAATTATCTAAACTTTCCACTAATGCTAGTGGATAGCCTTTATACTTGTTTGGTTATACAAAAATATTTTTTTCAGTTATATGGAAATAAATTGATAAAATAAAAGGTTGCTTATGAGACATATTATTCACTCTATGGAATTTACAATCTAATTTAATGCAATGGTCAAAATTCATAAACCATCAATCACCAATCACTAACACAGGCTATTAAAGAACTCATCAACATAAATTGTCAGTCATTAAACAATGCTAACCGTATCAGTTGATGGAGATCATTTACAATCTACTTTTTGTCTCCGAGGCAAGTCAAGCTTGAGCAACTTGGTGAACTACAAAATATATCATTCAATATCCATTAGGGCAATGAATCTTTGTAGAATGGTGCATAGAAAACATGTCAAGTAACAATTTCCTTAACAATCTTTTTGTAGAATGCATGAACTCTAATAAAAAAGGCCACATACGGATTTACACCCACACTGAGATGCATTCACAAACACACCTGAGATGTCTTGAGTTCTAGCTCATCCCACTCCAGGTAAGGACTGCTTCCTTCCACTATCCCTGTCCCAGCATATATAAATGCACCCAGATCCTATAACCAAAACATGACAGAAAAAAACAGCATGAATAAGTTTGTTTGAGGTCACTTTTAAAGATTTAAATGTGAGTATTGATACTAATAATGAGATTTATGGAATTCATAGGAATATTTAAGAGTTCTTTTCCACAATTTTACAAGAGGGACAAAAGGGGTTTGTCAAAAGGTAGCATATCAATTTGAACAAAAGAGGAAAATCCCTCTTCGTTTGTATAAACTGCTGATACCAATTGATAAGAACTTTGACAAAACGACACCATAAAAGTAGTTGGAGAGCGAAAGGCTAAGGCCTTGTAAACCTCACATTATAATTCCATACTTCTAAATGTGAGGCTAAAGTCTCATACCTTGCAAATTGGATCCTAACAAAAACCTGTTTTTAAAGTGATATTTTATTGTCACCAAGATGCATACTAATATTAATGAAGGAATATATAAAATAAGTCAAATTCTTATCCTGCTACAGTGATGTGATACGGTTCAACAATATAATTATCACCCCCTCCCCCCACCCAATTTCTATCAGATGCTAGAAACATGAATCATTTCGGACTACAATCAAAATCTTCAGAAAATCTCAACCAAGGAGAATTGAATGTGTTATTTTAAAAAACCCAAATTATAGAACTAACCTTTTCCACCAACGCTGACCTGATGCCAACGGCAAACTCACTCTCTCCTCCTCCAAACCAACCAACAGGTCCAGCATACATCCCTCGATCAAATACTTCTGCACATTGTCTTTGAAAGTAAGTTAAATTTATCAAATGAATAGGAGTCATAATTTTGTGTTGCAAACAGAATTTGAAGCATCAAACAGTGAAACAGATAGTTTAATTATTTTTATTACCAGTATGCTGAAAATTGAATTTTACCAACCATCTCATTATTTCAAAATGTTTAATTTAAAGCAAGATTGAAATTTGAAAGGGCTTTCTACAAAATTAGATATGGTGAAATTGTAACACCTCCCCTACACATATACCAGTCTATTTCCATTTTTTATTTCCCCCTTTTCTCCACTTGTATACATATGTTAAAGGTCCATCAGGTCATCAATGACTTGGTAGATCTATTCGAACTTATGCCACTAACCAGTGCTTTTATAGGAGGATCTATGATATCATTCTTGTGCATTATTTTCTTCTTGTTTATACCATTAACACATGTATTGGAAAATAAATCCAAATACGACGTCCCACCAACATAATTACATTAACTTAAGTACACTGATATAATATTCAGTCATCAAATGCACTATAATCTAGTATGGAAGATTCTAAACAAGTACTTATAGAAGAAAACAAGAAAATGAATCATGGAAGTAAAATCAATCAACTTCTGCGAGTTCAAACTAAATGCACCTAAACTTTTTTAAAAGCTTTCTCATTTAACTTTCCATATGCACATATAAACTTAATGCAGCTTGGCCATAGCATTCTTGCCTCAGAAAACTGTAGATATAAGGCTCTCGTAGGCTAGAAACTAACCCAAATAGGCTTAAATCAGTATATATCACATAATATGATTAAGCCTCATTTCTGTTTCCTAATAACATATTCCAATTCCCCTAAATTCAGTCCTTGCATGGACTTTCATGCCTTAGTGCAAGCTTTGTTCTTCTCAGTTTCTACATACCACTAAAGAATATGACTTTATTACAAGTTATACGACTTCCTGTATTTCCAAGAGAAAAAATCTAATTGCACAGGCTAAAGATCCTTTAATGAATATATAGAAGTATTTGATTGGATAGAAACGATAGTAAATGAAAAGTGGATGTACCTGTTTCTGCAATTAAAAGTTGTGCCTCTTCTGTTGGAAACCCACAAACTGCTGGACTCGGGTGAAGAGATGACAAAACTTCAAACTAAAAGATAAAAAAGTAAAAGAACAAATGAAGGACCTAATTATATACTGAGTGTTTAATAAGTTCTTTTATTTGTAAAGAACTGAAAGTTAGAACCTCATAAGGAGTGTCCAATGAAACTTAAGTATTTGGCACTAAAATTATGTTGTGTTTACCTCATCTTCTTCGCTTCTTAACCTGCCAGATAATTGAGCAAATAAATGTTGAATCCTGCGGAGTTTTCGTATCATTTTCTCTGGCTTGATTACAACCTTTTCACATACTGCCTGATAGAAAACATGAGATATAAGGTTTATCCACATGATAAAGTTGTTATAAACTGAATATATGGAAATGCAAAAGTAATATGCAAAATGAAACAACATATTTGAGTGAAACATCCTACAGTTCAGACTTCCAATCTATATTACTTTGCTTATATGAAGGACAACTTAGCTTCAACGTTTTAACTAGAGAAACTAACACAATTAATCCACTCCTTGCTTTCTGTCAGATTCTTCACATTGACAACAAGTGGCTAAAGATATGAACAGATTCTAAAAGTTAACATCATATAAGCAATAATCATTTTACTAAATCCGAATCTCCTCCTTCTTACTCTTGCTCTCATTGACCTAAGAATATCTAATGGCTCAAGGAAATATTCAATTACAAACAAGACCAAACATATAGAGGGAAGTATATTCTAAACAGATAACCAATCCATGCTAATAATTAAAATTACAAGAATAAATTTATTAAAATTACAAGTAAATGATAAAACTCACAAGGAACGTGGAAGAATGCAATATATTTTATTGTAAATAATAATATGTTTTTAAATATAAATTTTGAAATAGAAAGGAATCTGTTTTAAATACAAATTTGTAACAGAGAGAAAATTATAATAAAAAACTTCCTAAACAATAACTACTAACATAATTGCTAATTAATAACATCAAGTGAAAAATAACAGTTCAACACTCTTTGTATCAGTGATTGACGACTTGACATACTGTAACACTCTTTATTACTTTCAAATGAGATTCTTTTGCACAATTAATAAATCTTGAAAATACATTTACTGTATACAAGATGTATGGTTTTGTTACTGTAAGATACATTAGACAACCAATTACACTTCTGTAGAGTGCTTTTTCCACTTGTTTTGAACCATCATCCTTGCATAACTTCTCCTTCTAGCACATAGGAGTGTTCATGATTTTACAGTTTTTCATGTTGAATTTCTTAAGGATCTCCTTTGCATATTTCCTTTTATCAATCATTTCAAGCTCCTCCTACATTGTAGCCTTCCATCTAGGATCCTCGATTGCATCACAATATCCTGCATATTCAAGAACTACTACATTGCATCTTTCATAGATATATGAGATCAATCTAGATGCATCATTAATAAGCTCATCTTGATTTTGCAAAGGGTTAGCTATTGACATCTTTTCAGCATTATTCTAGTTATATTGCTCATTTTCCATGAAGTACACATCCCAAGCCTCAAAAAGAGTCTTCCCATCTACTGCTTTGGTGGGAAGTCTATTTAGTAGAAAAAATGCAATGTTTGCAACCTCCGCCCAATATTCCTTTGGTAACCCTTTCTCACGAAGCATACATTTGACCATTTGCATTATCGTCCGATTCTTTCTTTCATTAATCCCATTTTGTTGAAGGGTGTAAGGAGTTGTTAATTGATGCTCCATGCCCACTTCATCATAAAACATGGTAAATTGTTCTAAAATGTACTCCTTCCCATTATCAGACCTCAACGCTTAAATCATGCAGTCACTTTGTTTTTCAATCCACTGCTTAAATCTCCAAATACATGGTAAATTGTTCTGAAGTGTACTCCTTCCCATTATCAGACCTCAACGCTTGAATCATGCAGTCACTTTGCTTTTCAATCCACCATTTAAATCTCCAAAATACACTCTCTTTAAGTGAAAGAGTCATTTGAGGTCCAACCAAATCTATGTGGATTAATTGCAACTTCTTTGTTGCTCTCCAGGTTGCTTGTTTGAATGGTAATCTTGCTTGCTTCCAATATTGACAAGCCTCACAGCTTGGTAATTGAGAATCCAAGTGCGGTAAGCCATAAACCTACTCCCTTTGTTGCATATTCAACACGGGTGCATGATGAAAATGCCCCAATCTTTTGTGCTAAACCTCTGTGCTGTTTATAGTAACTGGATAAGCAACTTGCTCCTCCTCCATTGGATCAATTAAGAAACTTTTGCCTCTCATTTTGATCTTGAAAATTTCCTTGTCATTGACATCTTTAATCAAGCAATGCTTATTTTTAAAGATGACCTTAAATTCCATCTCAACCAATTGACCCACACTTAACAAGTTTTGATCTATCTCAAGTACATACAAAACATTAGAAATTAATTTTGTACCTACGCAACTTTCAATGAGTACAATCCCTTTTCCTTGTGATAAAATCACCATTGCCAATTCTAACTTTTGATATTTGTGATCTGTCCAATTCTTTGAAAAGTTCTTCATCATAGGTCATGTGGTTGGTACAATCACTATCCACCAACCAACATTCTCTTGACTGCTGCTTGAGAAACATGTTGCTACAAACAATTGCTCCTTCTCCTCCCCCTCTTGTTGATCTGCAATTTGAGCCTCATTCTTGTGTTGAAGATTGTTTTTGTAGATTCTCACATGATGATCTAATTTGTTGCACTTTTCACACTTAACATCAGGTTTTCTCCAACATTTGAAAAGATGATGACCTATTTTTCCACAATGCTTGCAAGGAGGAAATCCTTTGTTTGTGTCTCTATGTTGCTAGTATTAGCAGTTGCTTCTTGTGTGAAGAAATTTTTCTTGTTTTTCGCTTTTCTCTCTTTGGTTAATTTGTAATTTAGCTTGCAATGCTCCTTCCACAGAACCCTCAGCCCTCATCATTCTTCTTTATTCTTGGGCTTGTGAAGTGTTTACTAGTTTTGCCAAGTTAAGTTTTAACAGATCCTTAGTGTTCTCCAAGGAAATAATGGTAGGCTCAAATTTTTCAGGGATAGTCACCAGGATTTTCTCAACAATTCATAAATCAGAAAATGGAGAACCAAACAATCTTACTCTATTAGTAATGCCAAGAAACTTATTAGCATACTCTTTAATTGTTTTAGACTACTTCATTTTCTGCATTTCAAATTCTCGAATCAGATTTAGGGGTTGCATTCCCTTAATCCTGTCATCTCTTTCATATTCATCCTTCAGGAAATTCCAGATTTCAGATGATGAGTTGATGGTCATGGTTATAGTGAAAATGTCTTTAAAAATAGCAACAAACAAAGAAGCTTTTGCCTTTGACTTTTTTCCTTTCCTCTCCTTGGGATTTTTCATTTGCGCCATTGTTGGATTATTTGGTAAAGAAGGAACTTCGTAGTCCTCCTCCACTGCTTCCCAAACATCAATTGACTCTAGATGTGCCTTCATTCTTGTTATATTTCTTCACCGTTAAGCATAGGTGGTGCAAGTGTTGTGTACGGTGTTTCAAAATCTATCTATTTGATAAATTAAAGTAAAGTGTTTGGGCTTTTAGTGGTGGGGTTCACTCAGTTCCCTCAGAAGTCCCTTAAAGAAGAAAACTTTAATACCACTGTTGGAAAAGTAAATGATACAAGGAACAAGAGGTGGAAGAATGCAATATATTTTATTAAATAATAATCTGTTTTTAAATACAAATTTTGAAATAGAAAGAAATCTATTTTAAATACAGATTTGTAATAGAGAAGAAATTATAATAAAAAACTTCCTAAACAATAAATACTAACATAACTGCTAATAAATAGCATTAAGTGAAAAATAACAGTCCTAAAAATTTGGTCAAAGATAGGAGACAAATACTGATACACATGTTCAACGACGTCATACAAGCAATAATCATTTTACTAAATCCGAATCTCCTCCTTCTGACTCTTGCTCTCATTGACCTATGAATATCTAATGGCTCAAGGAAATATTCATTTACAAACAAGACCAAACATACAGAGGGAAGTATATTCTAAATAGATAACCAATGCATGCTAATAATTAAAATTACAAGAATAAATTTACCTCTAATTTTCTTCTTATGGTGTCTCTCACTATAGTAAACTCAATGTCATCCTTTGGACTGTAAAGATATGACAAAAACTTAAACAACAAAAACTGAAGAGCAAAACATAAATGCAAATAGTGAAAAAGTCAAGCATCACAGCAAGTAATAAAGCAACAGTTTTGATCACAGGTCTAAGTGAAACAAGTCATACCTGGTAAGTAAGTCGTGTTCAATTTGACGATCTAGTGCTTGTAATGCTCCTCTAGCACGGGTTCCAGCCAAAGCCTCACTTGTAATGTGGAGACATTTTCTGTGAAATAGTTGCTCTGGCTATTCATCAAGTTCATATAAATTAAAATGGAAACAGAGGAGAAAAATGTATCATTCTGATTCAATTCAGTAAACAGTTCTTGAAAAGGTTATCTAATGACTTATAAACAAAATTAAGTTATTAACCTGAATTTATAAAATGTAATTACTAATAAAAAAGACACTTATATTTTCACGCGAAAATCATTCGCGAGTGTATTTTGAGGAATGTTCAGCACAGCATGACGTCATGTAAATGATATATTGGTAAGACTATATATATAACCGTCCTAGTGCACACTTACTGTGTTTCCAATGAATGCTGGTGCATTTGGTGGCTGAAGTAAAAACTGGTAAGCATTTTCACCTTCAACCTGTAATAGTTTTGATGGGGACATAAGAAAATTTGCTACTATATATCATGAAGACAACACTGTTCAATTTGCTGGGGACAAAAGAGAAAACAAGAGTCCAATACCTTTAAGCAAGATAACCATTCAAGAGGATCAATATCAGCAGTAGGCACTACTCTAGTGCTACGGGCTAGCACAACCTGAGTTTTCAAGATGACACAAGAAATTGAGTTTTCAAATGGACTCTTGAAACACAAATTATAATACAAAAGCAAAAAAGAAAAACATGGAAAGAAAAAAACTAGACTGAAGAAATGTGCATGAGATATAGTTCACCTTGGTTAATAAGGAATCATTTTGCTCTATCATCTGTAAAGCTCTATTAACAGCAAGGTCCCAGTCTGCTTGATTAGGACTGTTATGGCTGCTTAATATTAATGTCTGAGGAGTTTGTTTTGGAAACTTCACAATGGAAGAAGAAATCTGCACAGCAATGATTTGTGGTTTGAACAAATTATTCACCTTAATAACTTAAAGACAAAAGTTACATGCAGCTGTTTGAGTACTTTTGATATTGTTTTCCAATGAAAATTAGAGTTTTATCCCAATAATTGGTGTAATAAAGAATCAACAGAGAGCTAAAACTCCAATTCCAATTAGAGAACACCACCAAAAGTATCTAAGAAACCATGTCTAAGTTTTGTCCAAACTTAAAAGACACCATCTAATAGCGCTCACTTTGCAAAGTGTTTCTTGGAGTGCATTGATTGCATTTTCCCATGACCAAGAAAGATCATTATCCCAAGCAATAGTTATGGTAAGCATTGATCCTCCTTCAAGCTCATTGAACTCAACCTGTCATTTTTTTTGGCTTGGTATCTCTAGCTGCTGATGCTATAAATACTAACACAAACATGGAATAGCAAATTAGTGTTTGGAAAGAAAACAATGTATGCACCTGAGGAATCATGAAGTAGAAAGAACCAAAAGCCAGCCACTCTGTTGACACCTTAGCTTTTGCATTGAAACGGATAGCTCCATATGCACGGATTAAAGGGCATCTCTTAGAAAGAAACCTTCAAAGTGAAATGGTTTACAAAAATCAAAAACTAAGAAATTATAAACATACATTGAGGTTTTAAACATCACAGTTGGTGGAATGAATTTTGTACACGAGCACTGCAGATTAGGCAGTCTGCAGATCAAGGTTATGGAATCTAAATTCAAATGATAATCTTCAGCTAATTTTTTAATCGTGAATCATAAATCATAATGAATTGTAAAATTAAGAAACATAATAAAAAAAGTTTGGAATAATGATGTATAGTGTTTAATATAATAATTTAACTAGGAAATGACTATAAATCTCACAAAACAAAATCATAAGTCAACTGTTTGAAGCCTCTGTATCAAAAGACTGAAAATAGAACAATAGATTAGTCAAATATAGTGCATAAAATGAGTGAGCATCTGAATAGCTAAATAAGATGTGTTTAGTAGAGCTCCTTCAGTTCCTTTTGACTTAACAATCTAAAATAATGTAAGTTTCCAATTTCTGTGATAAGAAATGGTGAAGGAAAAGTAAAAATAAAAAAATAATGACGAATGTTCAATAGTATAATTCCTTTTGGTGATATAGAAGTGTAGCAATTCATCCATGTATGTAAGACTTAGCCATTTACGGTTCACTACAAGATACAAATTGTTAGCTAGTCAAATCACATTGAATCATACTATGTATGGTTCAAATAGCATAGTGTAAAGGTGTTAATAACAATGGTGCAGATAATTTTGAAAGGGGTTGTCTAACTTATCCTAAGAAAAAACGGGGTTAAACAATCTCACCAAAGCTGATTGATACAATTCTCTAACATTAAGATGATTGATTACAAATATTAATGAATCATGTGTGATAAAATTGTTTAATTCCACTTTTACTTTAAATAAGATAGCTTCTTTTAAAAGTAGAAATACTAGTAACATTTTTTGTTATAAGTTAAAATTTATTAGAACTCAAAAAATTCCATGTGGGTTTCTTCTTATTCAATGAGTAACATTCATAATCTTGCAAATTTTGATAAATGCTGCAAGTTTCAATAAATTTCAGTTGATAATAATGCATTAAAAAAGTGTGGCAGAAATTGTTCGTAGCATTCGTTGTAATCAAAATTTAAGTGGATCTTATAAACTGTTGAATATGTGACTTAACCAACCAACATGGATTGTTTAATTCCATTTTAAAAGCTAATTAACTGGATGAGAATTACTTTTCATTTTTAGTACTATTATTAACCGACATGATATTTGGGTTTTTCGAGATACAGGGAGAAGGAATGAAACATTACATTTGTTTTATTTGAGTTTTATTTGGAAAAGAATTATCAACTATCAACCAATCAAAATTGCCAATAACTTAATAGCGCAGGTTGTCCAAATGTCCAGCATGCATCACCAAGTCAAGTCTTCCCTTGATAATAAATTCACAAGCCAAATTTTCGTTGGCAGAAGTATCAGTTTTCAACCATAACAATAATAAATGCAGAGTAATAATGATAATCGTGGTAAGCCAGCAACGTGCAACTCTTGTGCACCATTCATTTTAATGAATGAAAAGATGGAGAAAGAAATAAATGGTGGTGACTGGTGACGTGTTTCTTTGACAAATTTGCCAGTAAATAACATTGTTGATATTTTACTGTAAAAGAAATTGTTAATATTTTACTCTCTTAATAACAGGATGCGAATTTTTTTTCATAAATAATAAAAAAATAAAAAGTTACATGAATAATGTACATGAAATTATTTACATAAATAATACACTTCCTATTTGCAATTGAGAAATCGGTTAGTTGCAAACCGATTCTTCACCTATTTTTTTTAAGTGCATTGAGAAATCGGCTATTAAGAAAGCGATTTCTCTTCTTCAGTTTTATTTTTCTGTTTTTTATTTTCAATTTTAGTTTTCTGTTTTTTATGAGTTTTGCTTTTAATTTTTTATTAGTTTGTTTTTATTTTTCTTTAAATAAAATTTTATATGATGAGTTAATTTTAAGTTATTTTTATCCTGTTTCATGTTAATTTATTTTGTATTTTATTTTAGTTATATTTGTGAATTAAAAATGGTAAATAACATAATTATTAAAATCAAAATAATTAATAATTTGTATTGATTCAAGATTTTTTTTAAAATATCAATATCAATTACTAAGAAAAATAATTAAAAATTAACTCATCATATAAACAATATATTTACAACTAAATATTATACCCAAATTAATAATGACAAATTAAAATTTAAAAAAATAAAAAAGAAAATAAACATTGAAAATAAAAAACAGAAGAGAAATCGGTTTCGCACTGATCAATCTCTGAATGCAAATAAAAAAAAAAAGAAGAAAAATCAAGGTTTCTCACTGATCATCCTAATGTCCAAACACATTATTTTGAATAAGATTAAACAATTCTTTGGTCTCTTTACAGTTCTTATATCACTACCCAAAAAAATTGTAGCAGTTTGATACCAGGTGTTCTTAACTTTTTTTATGTGTAGAGAATAAAATTTACAGTCATATCATATAGAGACTAAACTTCAGATTAGAACAACAAAGCTAATGACTAACTTAACCTTTTAATAAAAAATTTCTATATATTGAACCCTTCTTCTACCTTAATATAGGTGTCATTATTCTTATTCTTCAGTCAAATTAGGAGTTTTGTCTCAATAAATTACATATTAAAAAATTCCATTAAACATCAATATATATTTTTGAGATGAATCTCTATTTCTGATTGAAAAACACCACAAACAGTAATAAATCTAAGTTTTGTCCAAATTTTAATTCTTTAACCACTAAATTTTATTTCATGGACCAAAATAAATTACCTCCTTATAGATATCCAATCCCAGTAGGAGAAGGGGTGAGGCTGGGAAAAGAAAACAGCTGAACCAACCCCAGCAACACTGACCAAGTTTTCTTCACCATTGCAGCAGGGACTGTGCTTCCTTCCAAAAAAGAAGCAGCGAGGAAGTAGAAGGTGGTTCTGTGAATGAAGCCAATCAATGGCTTCAACCTGCTCTTCAATTGGCACCTGCACTCTTACTATGCCAGAAGTGGTGCCAAAAGGAGCCTCTGATTTAAGCTCTGAAATGGCCATGGTAAGGCTGTACATAGCCATTGCAGGTGATGCAACTGGTGCCAAAGTTCTGGTTTCTATGGTCCCAACAGGGTTCCTTCTTCTTGCATATTGGTGCTGTCGTCCCTCTCTGCAACCGTTCATTGAAAGGTAGCATCCCTGATACACAGGTCTCTGAACCAAAATATAAATAAAAGAATAAAAACAAACAAGAGATTAGTTCCTGTATCTTTGCATAAATTTTTCAATAAACACTTAGTATGTGAAAAACAAACATTCTGACACACATTCAACACAATTTCTGTAAAATGAAACTTTTGATATAGCATGTGGTTTAATGCTAAACTAAACACAACCTTATTAGTAGGAGATGAAAAAGTAAAATTATTTTTTTCTAAGATATAATCAACGTAAACATTAGTTCTCTCATCATAGATGTTTGAAAATCCATTGAAACACAAAGAATCAGGTTTGAGACATCCAAGTTATAACTATTAACTTTTTAAAAACATAAAAAATCATATTTAAGATGTGAAACCAAACACTTAAAAAATTAAAAAACATAAATTGATTCTAACCCAGAAAAATTCAATTCATTTTATTTTTTTATTTTTTTTTTAACCATAACTACTTGTAGAAAAAAAATTATCTAAAAGTATGTGTGTTTGGTTTGCGGAGGAAGAGGAGAAGAAGAAAAGTGATAGAATATTAGTTTGGTGGATTACATGGTAGTGGAGGAAGTATATGGAGTGTTGTTGTTGTTGCCCCTTGGAAGCAGAAGGTAGGAAGATGTTGCTGCATTTTTTGGAGTGGGTGAAATGAGTGAGCCACTTGTGAAACGTGGCTGTGGCCATGAGTTTATGTGTGAGGGAGCATGAGAGACAAGGAAGGAGGGAGATCAAAAGGAAGGGAAGAGAGAAAATGGTGGCAAAAGTGAAAGAGATAGGAAATGATGATGATATGGTTTGGTGGGGGTGGATGTGTTTGTACAGATTGCATTCTTGATTTTTCTTGGACTGTAGTAATCTTTTAAACGTGGCACTATGTAATGTTTCTCCCTTTGCTGCAGAACTAGGAGAAAAGAAGTAGAAATGACCTTTTTTTCTCTAATTTAAGAAACTGCTTTTTTCTTTTGTAATATTTAGATTAGGAATAAGGATAAACGTCTGCTGCAAGATCAGGTAGAGAAAAAAAAAGAGAAAAAAAAAAAAGTGATAGAATAGAAATAAAATAATACAAATTAAAATAAGTGAAAATGAAATAGAATAGAAAGTGAATTGACGTTAAGTATATTTTTTAAATTATATAACGTGTTTTAGTTTTTAAAAAGTATATATTTATTTCTTGTGAATTTAATATATGTCATATTATTAATAAATTATTGATCTAAGTTGAATTCACCTTAAATTTTTTAAGCAAAATTTTGGATTTGAGTTTTGTGAATGAAAAATATATGAAAGATTTCATTAAATGTGATCGACTTGATTTCTCAACAAAAATTAATCATAGATAAAATTAATAAAAACTTCACATTAATAAAATGGTTAAAAAAATGTATGTCATATTTAATAAATATAGGACAATTTTTTATATTAATAAAATGTACATTATGAGCAAAGATAAATTTTTAATGAATGTTTAAAGATAAATTTATTTTAAGTGAAAATAGATAAATCATTAAGTGTGTGGATCAACTAATGTGATATTGTTTCAATTAATGTGATCTCGAATTTAAGTCCTAATTTTGCAATTGTGTTAAATATTTTAAAAAAGAGTTTTGATGGTCATAGTAGTTCTACTCGATTCGAACAAAATTGTCTTTAATGAAAGATAAACATGGTCTATAAAAAAATGAACATAGATAATATAATGTGTTCAATTGTAGTTTTTCAATATTGTAAGTTGGAACATGAATAAGATTGTGACATAACATGAGTTTCTTTTATGAGATGAGGTATTTACGAAGGAATAAAAAAACACATTAGAAGGGAGTTGAATAGTGTGTGTGATTTTATAAAACTTTTTGTAATTTTTTTGAAAAGACATTTAAACAAGAAGGAAAGCATTTTGTAAATATTAGACATCTAAAGGTGCTAAAAGAGGAACAAAAGAAACACTTATTTCTATACTAGTTTACTCTAACTCTTAAACAACTTTCAATTCTCCGTCAATCTTAGAGAAGATTCACTAACCAAAAATCTAGTCACAAACAAGTATTGAATTTGTCACTCTTTACAAAATACAACAAGTATTCTTTAGGTTACTTTTGGCTCACCTAACTCAAGCATTTTTTGTTGCCATTTTTGACTCCACAATTTAATCATTTGATTAAGTATCCCAAGTATTCTTTTCCACTAAATCACTCACGACTTTCAAAAGATCATTATAAAAGATTAACTCGTAGTGGGAGAATATAAAATTTTAACACATTACAATGACTTAGTAAAGATAAGAATATGAACAAATTAAAACCGAATAATCTCAAGATGAGATGTATACACATGATAAGTGTCAATATTTAATATATTTATGTAGAAAATTTGTGTCTTTTGGGTTTTACTATTGTGAAAATTAGCAATTATTTTCTAATTTGGGACAATGTTTATTAAAAATACATGTATTGAGTTTAGAAACAAAATTTGATATTTAATCCCATTTTTTTTATTGAATTTCAGGGAGCTGAGGAACAAAAGAAATTAAGAGGAATTTCGCTCAAGCAAACCATTCTCGCTTGAGCGAGAATAACCCAGAAGAGCTGCAGCAGAATTCGCCCAAGCGACCTTCTTGCCCAAGGATTTTTGCTCAAGCGAAAATATCTCGCTTAGGCGAAAATGATCCAGAGAGCAAGATTTCCAAACAGAGAATCTCGCTTGAGCGAGACATATCTCGCTTGAGCGAGATA
>JAMLFT010003797.1:0-21135 GCA_026544285.1 Pachyrhizus erosus | reverse complement strand
AAATTTTTAAAAACTGTTTCACCGCCATCTTCCCACAATTTTTTAAAGCTTTTGTTAGTGTTTTATTTTAGTTTTTATATTTTTTTTGTCTCATGTCTTATTTAATGAGTTTTTTTAATTTTATAATTTCAATAAATTTTAACTAATAAAAAAATAATAAATTTTGTTTTAAAAAAATAAAAAATATGTTATTAATCTTTCTCTTGTTATTTAAGCATAAAAAGGAAAATTAAGTCGAAATACTAAATAATTTGATAAAAGAACTTAATTGCTTAAATATTGAGCTTTTGATTCTACATAATGTGATTCATTACATAATCCCTGCCCTTGAGAAATTCCATCGGATACCCACCAAGAATTTAGTGATGGCAGTTTGATTTGATGTCGTAACTAATGAATGTATTACAACTAGTTTAACACAAAATATTTTTTTTATCCGTAAAAATTAAGTGTGTTTTTGAATTTCCAATGAGAATTTTTTCTTTTAACTTACATCAAATTTTCTAAACAACGTGGACGTAAGTAATACTTCCTCGTAAAAACAAAATGTAATACAGTACTTCATAATTAACGCACGTCTAAAAAGCTGTTTAACGCCGAACTGAGCACAGTGAATGATGAATTTTGCTGTTAATTATTTTAAGTTTGAAAATTGCCAACAATTATTTTCTTCACATTTAAGATAATAGAGAATTGTACACTTGTGGTGTAATAGTACAAGAATTATTAAGTATTCACGCACGCACACAACAAAAAGTACAGGAATTATTAAGCAAATGTATGAATTCGAAGAGCTTCAACCATGAATTATTAAGCACGCAAATCTTGTGAGTTGGACTTTCTCAACTTCCTTGCCTTTGAGAGTGAAATTGCAAACCTCCACTCATGCATAAATCGATTTTTATTTGAGAGATGTTGAAGTGTGTGTGTGTTCTTTTTATTGGTTGTGTTTGTCTTTTTTTTTATTGTGTGTTTGTGTTTGTGTTTATGTGTTTGTGTCTATATCTATATGTTTGTACGTTTGTGTGTCTGTATGTCTGTGTGTCTATGTTTGTGTGTCTGTGTGTGAGAGTTTGTGAGTTTGTGTGTGTGATATATGAAAAAATAATGTTTTATGTAATTTTTATTTTGTTTAAATATTTAAACATTATTTCTTTTATAAAAAAATATGCCTAGTAAAGATGTATAAACCTTAAAGAGAAAGAGTGAAATTGGAAGAAATAAAAGAAACAATGATAGATATTAAGTAACAAAGTAATATAAAAAGAAAAAAAAAACAATAAACACAAATGTAAACTAAATATAAAAAATTAAGATGTAAAAAATAAGTGTTTAATTTTAATACGTTGTCCATATAAAAAATAAGACATATTAAAGTTCAATTAAAAAAATTAATTTAGATGTTCGTATAAATTGGACTTATAATTTAACTTATATAGTGATTTATGTCAATTTATAATTTTTATTTTTAAGAAATAATTATTAATCTAAGTCAACGTTGACTACAAGATATGTAAGAGACACTTATAAGTATCAAAACACAGGTTGATTTTGAATAAAATTATAATTTTGTCACACAATATATAGAATATAATCATTCACAAGAAATGATGTTTCCCAATCAATTTAGATTGATTATAAAGATTAAAAGAACAAATAATTTGATTTGATTTAAATTATTTTCTTAAAAATAATCAATTTAATAAAATACAATTTACATCACATTGGATATTTTGATTTTAATTAACACATCCATTTAGAATTATTTTACATCTAAAAACATATTAAGCTAATATTTTTTATTGTTAAGTCAATAAAATGTCAACTGCTAGTCAAAGTGTCATGTGGATGTCTCTATTTATGAACACTAAAAAGTAGTAATAAGAAAGTGAAATATGAAAACGTGAAAGTTAAAAAACACAACATATTAATATACATGTGAAATGTAACCAATGTATATTAAAAAATATTGGTTTAGTATGGATCAGTTTGATACTGGAAACACCAACTAAAAAATTGATATGAATCAATTGATTATTAAAAAAATGGCCCAATAAAAAAACTAAAGAATTTAAGTTTAAATTATTTTTTAGAGGTTTGTAATTTTTATTTGAATGAGATTGGATTTGAACTTTTCAATTCACAAGAGGCCTTCGACCCTACACTACGAATTTTAGCCCAACTCTAATGTCTATATACACCACGAATATCCTTGTAACATGTAAATATTTTATATACATGATTATCATGATAAGATTAATTATTATTAACTTAACTATCGAAATGTCTTTTGTAAGTGTTCTTTCATTTTTTATAACATCTCATTTGTACTAAAGTCTCAACTGACCTTGGACAATCTTAAATCTCAACCCCTCAAGCACACCATAGTTAATATAGGGAGTTAAGTCCATTATCTTGATAACTTTAGAAACATTAATAATTAATTTTACACAAATCAACAATCCACTTTTGATGCATTTACTTGCAGTTCACTCATGAAATATCATAATCTACTTTAAACACATCATTTATATCTATCCAGAATGAATTAAATACAAATTTTAAAGTAATTATCACAAAAATTAAAACATCACAATATAAAAAGTACTAGATTTAGACTCGTGTAACACACGGACCATTTTTTTTAATAATAATTATTTTTTCACATACTATTAAAGTTTAAAATTTTTATTTTATTTGAATTAGTTATTTTATCCTATGACTTTTGCAGTATATAAAGATTGTCAAATTTCTTAATTCTTGTTGTATTTGTCAGTATTTTTGAGAAGTTAACTATAACAATCAAGATTTCTAATATTGGCTGAATATAAAATTTAAGTTAAATTTTGTATAACAACCAATTATAATTACCAAATTATCATAGTTAGAATATAGCTTAGTACATGTTTATTTAAAACACCAAAAAAAAAAACACAATCACAAATCTGCATGATGAGCAATGTATTCCTTCAACACATGTAGATATTATCATCATAATTCATGTTCACCTCCCATAAATTCTTCATCCAAATCTTTACATATAGGATTCTTTGAAACTGTCGATGATGAGAAACCTCGTGCAATAGTTGAAACATGTTCCTGATTTTTTATTATAGAGATTAATGAATATGTAGATATCAGAAGTCTTGTATATATATATATATATTGCGTTGAAACAATTAAAAAATCTCTTTTAAAGGTTGTCATGTTTCTAACGCAGGTGGCCTATATTTAATTTATAGGTATGAATTATTAATTTCAGCACTTATGCTAACGTTGCATACCCACAATGAAATAATTTATTGAAGCAATAACGTTTACTTATTCATTCTAAAGTTAATAACAAATCATTGTGAGTATTTATTTATTTTTGAAATCACATCTTTGATAAAGTTATTATATTTACTAAAATAGCTTGTGTGACGTTTATTTTAGCACAATTACCAAAATGAACCCAGAATTGAGATGAAAAATTAATTGATGATTCCAAGTGGAATTAGATAGAGTTGACCATTAAAAAAAAAAGCTAGAGTTGACCTTTTAGTTTTTGGTATGAGAAATTACATTTGTATAACAGTATGTGTACTTTTTTTATAATAAAAAAATGACAGGAACAAAAAAAAAGTATGAAATAAAATATGTGATGTGAAAGAATAAAATTGAGAAAAGATATTTTAAAAATATGTTATATAAATTTAGTACATAATCAACTACTAAATTTAATTATATCCGTTATTTTAGAAGATGACTTTTCCAACATAACTTGTTCGTTTAAGATATTTCTTCAATAACAACTTGTAATATTATTGCATTGATTCGTTAAGGTCATTTCTTAACATTCAATTAATCTTGCTAAAAATAAAATTAAACTAAAAATTAAATTTTTATTATCTTTATGTATTAATTAAAAAATAGATATACTACCATAAATATTATTAATTAATAAAATTTTCCAATTAAAAATGTCATCTTATTTTAGTAATCAATGTTCCCATTTTGGTATTTTAAATCAACAAAAAAGACTGAAATAAAATATTTTTTTATTAAAATGACACTGACAATACTTATGATAATGTATTTAAGTTTTATCTTTATTAAAATAATATTATTTATAATTTAAAAATATCAAAATAATAGACTTATTTGTTTGTGTTTATTTTTTAATAAAATAAAAAAATTTATGTTTTTTTATGTGTTTATCCAAATTATTTATCTTTTAAAAAATAATTTTTTTATTTTAAAAAATAAATTTATCTATTTTTTAAAAACATTTTTTTAAGTTTAAACAAATTTACTAATGTTTACACAGGAGAATTCATCCTAACAATCTTAACGCCCTCTTCAGTTTCGCCAAAGAAGTAATGTCTCTCGTCTAAACTCAGCAAGTGATTTTGGTTTATCTGTATCGGTGTATTGGTCATCTTGCCACTTTACTAATTTATACTACTTCATTCTTAGCAATTAATTATATATAATTCTAGTTTTACAAATGGTCATCATGCTTTCTCTTTGTTTACTGTGTAGATAGTTACTTTTATATTTTTAAGGACAGTTAGAGAGGTATTAGTTAACGTATAATTAATAAACTACTTTTATTAATTAAATTACTTTTGCATCTTCAGATGGTGAGCCTAAAGCCTGTACATCAGAGTGTGCCATGTCTTCTATCCAATACTTATCTTGAAATCTAATCGCTAATTTTGCAATGTATCAGCTAAAACATTCCCAATTCTTTGGTAAACTAAAACGAAATCACATTGTATCTTTGAATTTCTTTCCTTACTTCACATCCAAATTAAATAGCAGTCAAGACATGTCCAAATTAAAACTTTTTTTTGATAAAAATAAAATTAATTCTCCAGTACTCTAAAATTTGAGAGAAGTTGAAAGCACTTTCATTGAGTAAAAAGAAAAAACTAAAATATTGTTTAAAGATACTGTAATTCATCGGTCTGTTATCTTTTCTCTTCCTTATATAAAGGACAAGCCTTATCTCTCTTGTAATTTGAGCAGCATAATCATGCATTTAATGTAAAATAAAGAAATTGTTCTTTAATTGTTATTTCCTCATCAACAATAAAAAAAACTTACAATAAAAAAACGAAACAGAAAATAATACTTTCTGCATAAAAAATTTTGTATTATTTTTATTTGTAAAATTTTTATATTGTGGTTAAGATTCATATTCTTATTTTTATGAGTTATGCTTATAAAGAGTTTTTTTTTTTATATAAAAATACGAAAAGATTACAAAAACTATTTATAAGTTATTGTGATCAGTAAAAATTCTTTAAATAAAAGAGACTAAACATAATTCTTAATTTTATAACGAATTAGTATAAAATTTATGTAATCTTATAATTTTTTTTTTCATTTTTTTATGATTGGATAATTTTTTAGTGTTTTATCTTGATAAGGATTTTTGTTTGTAAAAAAGTTTAAAGTCCATTTTTTGAAAAAAAAAAATTCTATTTTATTTCATGCTCTAAATCTAAAGTCCAAACATTTCATCAAATAGAATTTAGATTAAGTAAGTGACATATTTGATGAGGGTCACAAAATATGATAGATCAAGTAAAAAAGTTATATTAATTTTTTAAATTTTAAAATCAGGTATAAATTTAAGTTCATTTTATATATACTTTTTGCGAGTTGAACCTATTAAAAGATCCATAATTAATTTGTATCAAAATTTAAAACTTAAGTTCTATATTCTATATTTTATAGGTGGATTGGAGTAAGATAGGTGGACTTAATTTATTTTGTCATTTTTTAACAAAAACTAATAAGAAAAAAAAAAGATTATATAGGTGGTGGATAAAATTATAAAAAAAGATGAGATAATTTTTAAAAATTTAAATTTAGAATTAGAAAATATCTTCTTTCTATAGTTACAAAAGTGAATTAAAATAAATTTAAAGTTTATATAAAAATCATTTTAACCATTTTTATTCGAACTTGTTTTTATGGTTACATATCCAAACGTATTTTACTTTAAATTTAAAAGTAAAAAACCAGAAATTTACCGTCCCCCAAACGGAGACTAATAATTTTTTGTCTAATTTCATCCAACTTGATTTATGATCCCTCCTTTTAAAGACTCATAAATTTGTATTTAGTGTTGTGTCTGGTACGTAAAGAAAACTACATTTATTCTATGTGTCAGCATTTTATGAGCGGTTTTATTCCACACAAGACTTTTTTAAGATTTCATGTGAAATACTCCATACTACGAACTAGCACATGACAATATTTATAATTGTTTTTTTTTTACTTTTTAATTAAGAGTAACAAGTTTTTTTTTTTTTTTTTTTGACAAAGAGAGTAACACTTATCCACGCAACCCCTTACAAAGAATGACGTGAAAATCATTAGATTTAAGACATTGTCTAAATATACTAAATACAAATTGTTACTTTTTTAATACTACACTCTTTGGATGAAAATCTCCATCAAAATGACTAGAATCCAATACTAAATTAATAATAAAGCTAAATAAAAAACTAAAATTTGCAGAGAAATGATTGTGACGAAGCAAAAGTCAAAAGATCTGGTCCAAGTAGGCAAGTAGCTTTTCTTCTTTTCTCCCTCCTCTCTCCATTACAGCATCACACGCTTCAGCTCTTGCCTGTCCTCGCATGTGGGCCTCCACTTACCAAACCAGCGATACACACGGCAAATTTGTTTTATTTTTTACTTGTTAATAGTGATAATCATCGTCGTCGTCATCATATTAAGAATAGTAAAAGAGAATAAAAAAAAGAAAGAAGAAGATTAATAACGGTGTTGTAGTGTTTTGATTTTTGAGAGAGAGAGAGAGAGAGAGAGAGAAGAAACAAGACAACAAGCATAGGGAACTGTGAAGGGGTGAAGAAGGGCACCTTATTGGTGTTGTTCTCGTGTTGTTCGTCTGGATTGGGTTGGGTTGGGTTGGCTTTAGGGCCTTGAATGCCTGCCATCTGGGGTTTCTCTCTCAGGCAATCAAGCTCCAAAGCTGACCCCTTTCTCTCACTTCTCACTCACTCACACAGCTTCTCCTTCTTCCATTCTTCGCTTTCTCTCTCTAGAACTACAATGGTAGAAGACATGTGTTTCCTCTACAAGGTACTTCCTTTTTTGCTTCTTCTTACTGTTAAACCCGGATGTCCTTTTTGCTCTCTAAGACAATGTGCTTCTTCTACTGCTTCCCTTATTTGCCAATTATTCTAACCTGCTTCTCTATGTACTATTTTGCTCAAACGTTTCAACTTTCTACCATATTTGGGGTTGTCTCTCTCTCTTTTTAAAATCAATTTTTCAGTGTTTGTTTCTACTTTATTCTCAAATTCTGGCGCTTTAACTTGAGTGAACAAGGGGAAGAAGAAACGGTCATGCAGGTTCTAAGAAAACTTGTTTGAATTCCGGAAAAGAGTTATTGACACTGATATATGGGTTTAAAGAGGAACACTTTAGCACCAAAAATAAAAGAAGAGGAACACTTTAAGCTCCTTTACACGTTTCTGGGTTATTATCTGAATTTGAGTGCTCATTATCCTTCACTGTATTGATTATTACCAAATTTGTGCATCTGCTGTGCTATAGACTTGCCTCACTGGAAGCTTTTTGTGCATGCCTTACTGAGACTAATGCTTTATGCCTCTAATTTTTTTCGCTTTTGTTAGGCTTTTAATTATTTTCGTTAAATTACTAATAAATCCTAATAAAGCTGAGAATAATATCTTTTATTTTGGACAGAAATCCATATAGTTGGTATTAGATTGAGCACCATTTGATAATATCCCGTGTTTCTTTTACCATTTTTGTTCTTGTGGGATTTGGGAGAAGGGGGAGGCTCCATAAATTTACCTATCTGACGCCCTTACTAGTGATGAAAGTTGTTCCATTATTCACATTCTAGTAACTTTCTCCTCATATGTGGTTCCAGGAAATTCTTGTTATGAAGCCTCCAAAGAGATCACCAATGGTGTTGAGGACGGCTGTTATAATGTTTTCAATGGTTTGTGGTGTTTTTATCTTCTCTGTGTGTCTAAAGCAGATAAGCACCCAAGCTAGGACTACATTTATAGACTTTAAAGTCATTGATAACCGTTCTCAGAGTAGATTGAAACTAATGAATACTCCTCACCTACTACATTATCCTAAACCTGTATCCTTCAGCAGGTAATGGGAAGTTTCTGTCAATCTTTATCAGTTGGCTTTAATTATGCGTTCATTGATTGTCTCGTTCTTTGCCAGGAACGAGTGTGCTTATAATCCTGTACTATTCTTTGCCATATTGTCCAATCAGAGATCCGGTAGTGGATGGTTTGAGACACTTTTGAATAGCCACATTAATGTAAGCTCCAATGGGGAGATATTTTCTGTTAAAGAGAGAAGGCAAAATGTTTCTTCAATTTTGCAGACTTTAGATAAAGTTTACAATTTGGACTGGTTCAACAGTGCTTCCAAGAATGAGTGCTCTGCTGCAATTGGCTTGAAGTGGATGCTTAATCAGGTACACATACTTTTTGTTAAGTTTTCTGAATAGTGTACTGCTGTCGACAGATCGACATATTCATTGATATTAATGCTAGTCCAATGGCTTAGGCAAGTTATTTATTTTTTCTTTTCTAAGAGGCTGCTATCAAACTTTGCCTAATTATCTGTCAACGGATTGTGTAAGGTTTATGTTGTGGTGTTGTGTTAGTTTCTGTAGTTGAACATGTACTGGCCTGAAGGATCGTCTAGATTTTTAACAAAACTATCTGAAAGTTATTCCCCATTCACCTCAAATCTATACACTAATATCACGTGCCAATCATAAAATATGTTATGGTTTACTGACTCTGATTGCAAACTGAACTCCTCGATTCTGTTGAAGTTCTCTTGAGTATATCACTTTGTTATAGAAATTTCAGGGAGAAAAACACAGCTTATGCTATTTCTTTTAGTAGGAATAGTTGCATCTTATATATTACTGGCTTAGATTGCATTTTAATTTTACACCCAATAACTCTTGTATTTTTGTTGTGGAGGATTTAAGTTAAAGATAACCTCTGGGTACTAAGCTTCATCACAATTTCCTTCTCAGTATCTGGAATCAGCCATTTCTCTCATTTGCTTTCTGCCAGTTGTGAGCATTGATTCATTGAATAGAAGCATGCTACATAGTTGCACTTGAATATAATCTGAGCTGTGAAATTTGCAGCACAAGTATTACATCCGATAACAGTGACAAATTTTACTAAAAGGAGATGCGATGGGCTTGTGTAATCCTGATGAGTAATTTTTAGTAAATTTAGTTAACTATGGGTGTATAGGCCTGATCACATCTTGCAAAAAGTATTAATGAAAGTATTAATGAAATTACTTGCAAAAAGAATGAGGTCTACAACATCTTGTTCTCCAAATTTTCTTACTGATATCCCATATTAAAATGATATCACTCATGTGTGCCTGTGTTGCAAACTTGCTTTTTAGATATTGATATTTTTATACTTTTTAAGGAGTGTCATACAGCCATACAGGTGACCTATCCACTTATATTTTAAAAAGATGAGAATATGCCATTCAAATATCTCTGGTAGTTATTACTGTAGGATGCTTAGGGTGAAATTATACCATCTTCTGGGTTCCCAAAGTTCTACCTATTTATCCTCCTTATAAGTGCTCCTGAGAATTTTTTTAATGTCAAGAAATACTGTTAATAATATTTGGTGTGCAGAATTTCAGATGTATATTTACTAAAAGAGTATCATCAGTGCTAAAATTCAAAGATGCCAATCTGCAGTTTTCTTTGCTTTACTTATTTTTTTGATCTTGTGTCTTCTACTGTTACTTCAGGATAAGGAACCATAAATGTGAAAACAATCACCTTTAGTGATAGATTTATGGACTGGAATTTTCTTGTGGCTATTAAAGTGGAGGAATTTGACATATGTGTATACCTCACATGTACCTGCTCTTTCTCCCCCCTCCCTGTCTCACACTCTGTTTACTTCCAACTAGTTTATGTTGATGTTTGATCTGACATGAAGTGATAAAAGGTACAAGACATCTGGATTATGCAGGGATTGATGGAGCACCATAAGGAAATAGCAGAGTATTTCAATCGTAGACGTGTTTCTGTTATATTTCTTTTCCGGAGAAACTTGCTGCGCAGGATGGTATCAATGCTAGCAAATTCATATGATCGTTATGCCAAACTATTGAATGGAACACACAAGGCTCATGTACACTCTGCAGAAGAGGTCTCTCCATCCATCTTTCCTTTGATTTCTCTTTTAGTCATGAAATGAAGCTCATATTTGGTTTCTTTTAGGCTGAGATTCTTTCAAAGTACAAGCCTATCATGAATTCTACATCATTGCTGGCTGACTTGAAGGATATGGAGATGAGAGCTGCTAAGTCTTTAGAATACTTCAACAGCACTCGACATACGATCGTGTACTATGAGGATCTTATGAGAAATCACACTGTAAGGACTTCATCATAAATTCCTAAATCTTCTACCAAAAGTTGAAAAAAAAAAAAGAAGGAAAAATCCTTTTGGATGTAATGCTATCAGGATCTACTAGTAATAACTTCTATATGATTCACAGCTACTGAATTTTAGCTAAATGGTTGTCCCACAATATGATAAAAATGGAAGAAACTTCAATTTTATTAATGCTTGATATCAGTCTCACTTCAGAAAAATATAGTTATAAGTGTTGATTATAGGATATCAGTTGTTGACTTGAGATTTTAACTTCATAGTTTGTTATACATATACCTGTATTTTATCAGTCTCAACTGATGTTCTAATCAATGATTATGACTGCAATTTATTCTCTAATACGCACCCGCACTTACTGTAGAGGAGCTAATCTTTTGTTAATGCTTGCAACTCTGCATTCACTTTTATTTCTTCCGACTTTTCACTTTTCATTACATTGTAGAATTCACTGTTTCATGCAGAAGCTAAAAGATGTGCAAGAGTTTTTAGGATTGCCACAGATGGAGTTAACGAGCCGTCATGTTAAGATACATAGAGGCCCATTGTCAGACCACATTCAGAATTGGGATGACGTTAACAAGACGCTGAAAGGAACGGTTTATGAGAGTTTTCTTGAAGCTGACTATTAGTCCCAGTCTCTTCTATTCTAACTGCTGGAGAAAGGTGTAAATACCGTACCAATTTCGCTGATCTTTTGCCCCAGGAAAGCCTCGGTTCAAAAGTTTTGGTTTTGGTTCTGGAACATTACCTCAGTGTTCTGCTGCCTTTTTTTGTCACCACTTCGTTATCAGCTAACATCGTTGATGAAATGAATGCTTGTTTCTTTGTAGTCTTTTTTTGTTTCTTTTTTTTTTCCTCCCTTTCCTTAGTTATGATGTATATGCCTTTGCCACTAATTGATTCAAGTAAAGATGAGCATTATTTTGTTCACCCGGTATTCAATGATTTGTTTGTTCGTGCAATTTTAACACTCCCAAGATATAGATATTCTTGAGCAATATGAAATGGCAAGTTGGCAACCGATTAATTGTTTTAGGCTTTTAGCTTCTCACAGTCACTGGCCTCAAGTACTTTGTAACTTACAATCGGGCTTTGTGCGGTATGAGAAACATTTTTCTAGAATAATATTTCTTAACATTATTTGTTTCGCTGATAAAAATTAATTTAACAATACCCTCATAGTTCGATATATTCACAGACGTCACGTGATACTATTTTTTATTCGAAAAAATTCAGAAAATCTAATTGTCTAAGTCGAGTTGCAAATATTAAGGTAAAGTTCATTAGGCAGCGACACTAATGACATTCAAACATATGTCAGCATTTGAAAATGACAAAATGCTTACTACTTGATCAGTGACTTCGGTTGACGTAGTACCATTCTTCTTTCATTTCCGCTCTTACACAACGAGTAAATTTGTTGTAACACAATTGATCAGAGAAAAAAGAAAGAAGAAAAAAAAAAAACTGTCTTATCACTGGTTAACTTTATTGCTTAAATTAAAACAACAATGACAAAAACACGAGCCTAAATACAGTAAAGCTAAATATTTAATTTAGTTAGCCTTCATTTTTTGGGAGGTGGGGTTACGGACGGGTTAAGTTCTAACTCTTGACTGGGTTAAATCTTTGGATCGAACTTCGGAGTCAAATTCTTAACTCAATAAATTAAATGATGTAAGGGTGAAATTAAGGTAAGATGTAAGTAAAATGAGATTATATTAGTCCGAAGTGCGAGTTAAAGTGATCTATGTTGGCATCCTCCAATAATATAAAAGTAGATTTTCTATTAAACCCCAAAGTTTAAGGCTTAAGATTGTTTCTTGCATGTAGTTAAAGGACGAGTTTTCAAGTGTCACTTGAACCGGTATAATGTGACGAAAGTCACTACTAGTCCACACTAGACTCTATTTGAATTAAAATTAAATAATGCTTCTGGACCTCCTGATTTTTAGACCGAGTTTTAGAATAATCACTGGACATCGAGCTCAACATTAATTACGCCATAAACTAAGGATTGATCGGTCACACATCAAATCAAGATTCTTGTCAATTAATTACTTAAAATATGTCAATTGATGTCAAATATGTCACTTAATCTCTGATATACTTTACTGAATTAATGACATTCTCTTATATATATAGACTTATCCACAATTAAAGAAAAAACAAGACAAAACATAACAATGAATCAGACAATATCAAGTTTTAAGATCGATAGTGTCTAGAGTTTGACATTGGTTGAAACAATGCCTATATTTGATAATGTCAAAGTTTAGTAAATAATTATTTTGGAAAAAATCACTAAAAAATGATAAAAATAAATAAATAACTATTTTAATATAAATTAAACTAAAGATATTGTATGTCGACCCTAACGTTGTTTTTATTTTTGTCAAAAGATGATTTATTAAAAATGCTCAATGACACTTACGATAGTATAGAATGCTAAAGGAATAATATCATTGGAATGCACAACAAATAATCAGGATTAAACTTTTGAAATGAATAGGACTAGACATTTATAAGAGATAATTGTGAAAATGCTCTAATGTTAGTTTGAAACTTCCTGACTTAAACAATGCTTAAATCAAAATTTAGGTTAAACTTAAATTTGTAAAAATATTTGAAGTCTTACTTCTCTAAAATTAAATTTTTAAATAAAATTTTATTCTCAAACATATTTTTCAAAAATAATAAAATATAATTTAAATTAATTTTACTGTTGAAGATACTTTTAAAACACTCTTATTGAAAATTCAAACATATGGTAGATATATGTAAAGACATAATTGTACCCAAAATTTGAAATGAACAGGATTCGACAATTAGAGTGGATTCAACAGTTTTTTGTGGTGGGTTGGGACGGGCAGAAGCAGTCTCTTGTACTCCCGAAGAAGCCTACACAACTTTAAGCCAGAGAGTATTTTAGTATTGCATGTGCCGATGGTTAAAAAAAGCTGCACTAACAGCCAAGGCTACTTGCGACCAACAACAACACAAATTCATTTTAACCATGATGCTGGAAAATATTCACCTTAACATTCAGTTGCAATCTAGTTGGAAAGCTGACTCTAAGTGAAATCCTAACGGAGCTCCACTGTCCTCAGAAGAGAGAAATGGTAAATTAATCTTCATATAGGTAAAAAAAAAAAAAAAGTTAAAACACAAAATATATTAATAAAAAATTATAACAAGCATAATTGTAATTTCGTAGTTAGTTATGAATTTACATACAAAATTAACGTTAAATTTTTTTTTTTAAAAAAATTAGATGAAAACAATGATGTAAAAAGAAGTGTGCTTTTTTTTTTTTATTATTATTTTGTTATTTCATCTGTGTCTGTATTTAATCGGAAAGTAATAATACAATAATGTATTTAAATTCTGAGCAGTGCCTTATAAATTAAGCTTCAATAACCTTTTTTAGCGCCTCTAAAATAAATTTACCCTTTTAAACAATGGTGGAAAAAGGGATCATTACAAGGGCTTAAATGATAAGAAGGCTGAAACACCAATTAAGGAATAATGAAAGTAAAAAGACGAATTTTACCGGTAATTTCATTGATTTGAATAAAAAGGATACCTCTAAATAAATTTAGGAAAAAAAAAGTTACAATGAAAGCCACAACAACATTATTTTTGACATATTTAAATATCCTTTTATAGTTTTTGTCATGAAAAGTGGCCCGTCACAAAAACTCATTAATTAAATAAGAAAGAATATACTTAGTCAGTTCTATTATATATTGAACCCCATGACTAAGAGTGACAGAATGCAATTGATCTTAAAATTAAATAATAAACCCATCAATTTACGTCCCCTTTGTCTTCTTTTTATAAAACAATAACTCTATTCAACAAGGAAGCTGTTATACAGACATGACGACTATGAATATCTAATAAATAATTATGAAAAACATGAAAATAAACAAATGATAGTCAAAATAATTTTTTCCCTTCAATTGAATTTTGGAAATTCATTCGTATCTTTCAACATTTTTCTTGATCAAAATAATAATTTTAAATATAAAAGCTAACTATGAGGTTACTTCGATACTATATAAAAGTATGCAGTGTCGTCGTGGACATGGTAGGCTATATAATAAGTTTAATTAATTCTTAAATTAGCTAATAATTTTTATCATGACAGTTAATATGTTTAATTGTATTTTTAATTTTTCTTATAAAACTTGTATTTTTAATTTCTCAATTATTTTTTACTCAAATTTATTTTTTATTTTTAAATTATTGCAATAAATTTCTTTTATTTTTTAATTATTACAATTAAATAATTTTATTATCTTTTACCTAAAATCTTGCATTTTATTTAAATTTTTGTTAAAAATTCTTCACGCATTAAATTAAGGTGTTAAATTAGAACAAAATTGATTAAAAATCAAAATTATGCGTTGGTCATATGAAAAGGATAAAGCTATAACTAAGCCCATCTGTTATCAAGTCTTTTAGATTTCTTAAGTTGCTTGAAAACAAATTGTAAACAAAATAACTACTGTCAACGTTTAACCTTATTTTAATTTTTTTAAAAATAATGAAGTTAATGAGTTACTTGCACTAGAAATTTTTAAACACATTCACTGATATTGCAGTAGAATATTTGTGCGTTTAATATAAACTTTATAGTTTCATAAATCTGTCAGTACTTTTACATGCACCGATGCACGTCATAAGTTTTTACAACAATACGTAAATTTATAATTAGTTTTATAATAAAGCAACAAAAAGTTATCGAATTTTTAATAAAATACATAATTTATATTAAAAAATACAATTGATAAAAATATTAAAAATTACAAACTAATAAAAAGCTCCAGTATAAGAGACACAAAAAAGATGCTAAGATGTGTTAATTTTTTAATAATTTAAAAAACTTTTGTGTGTTTGGAGCTTTCCAAGGATGCACTCTCCCATGCTACGGCAATACCAAAGTGAACAAGGTGTGGCCAGTGCCCCTAGCTTCCCAACTTGCCATTTTATTATTTTATTATAGGTAACAAAGCTGACAGCTGAACACCATACCTGAACACATTACATTATAAGTTTATAATTGCTTGAAGTACAATATTCCAGCTTTTGACCCCTATACATTAATGATCTTAACCTTGAACAATCGTCACAAAATGGCTTCAATGCCCAAGATGAATTGCCTTTTTCAGTCATGTGATGTAAATTTCTGTTGAACCATAAATTAGACGGTGCAAAAGTGTATAACCACCAGTTCACTAGCACGATAAATGCATATGACAGGCAAAGCGGCGAGTTCTATGAATATATATATATATATATACGAATAGAATATAGACCACAGGCGCACTTGTGTAATGGAATAAAAATATGTTTGAAAGTGGAGTTTTGTGAAGAAGAAAATATAAGATATATTTTGGTATTTAATATGATAGATTTATTGTTCTAAATTAAAAACAAACACAAATATTAATTTATAAAAAATAAGGAATATGCCAACTAGTCTCAGTAAGATGTCTGATATTGATTCCGATAGAATTCTAGAGTATTTTTTACAGTGGTTCTCTCAGTAGAGGCTAGTGATATATCATGTTTGGATCATTATTCTAGTGAGATAAACTTGCATATTGGACATGAATATTTGAAGCTAATGACAGAAGCTTCTACGTCAAAACTAATTTGGACATGATTTTGGAAGAAATGGATGTAAGTCCAAACACACGTGTAAATGGTTTGTGTAACTGTAAAGGGACTGCGATAGTAGAGTCTATAAAAAGTTTAGTAAAGTAACAATAGTGTCATAAATCCATACATATACTATGCTATAATATGACTGATAATGACCAGTTTATAAAGATATTATGATGATGGCCAGTTAAATGCATTGTGAGTGTCCCAAGGCCTCATAGATAGACAATTTTTAGTTTTTTACTTGATTTTTGCTCTCAATTTACTTTTGTTCGAGATACTCTCCCTTGTTTAAGGTGCATTTAACTTCCTCTATTTCTCTATATAGAGTTAACCGCACACTTCTATTTCTTATTCAACCTTTAATCTCTCTCCTTTTATTTTAGTTCCATTTTTTATAAAAATGTAGAGTCTCTTTACCCTAATCTTTATGATGTTAAATTTATATTAGTTTATAGTAGTAATTTAAAAACATTACGTTAAATAATTTTTATTAAAGAAGATGGGCTTTCTTTTTACTTGAGAATCTAACTCATAAAAAATAAAAAGCCCAAAGGCTGCCCACTACTTAGGAGGATGACACGTGTAGGTTCCCGCGCACTATTCCTTAGCTCGAGGTCTATAAAAGGCCTCCATTGGGATGAATTGTGTGAAAGCAACTCAATTGAAATATCTAGGCGGTTCCAGTTGCTTGCTTAGAAAACTAAAGTTGAAGACTGCTTGTTAATTATTACTTTCCCAAAATATGGCTCAAAACAAGACCCTTTTCTCATTGATTTTGCTTGCATTGATAATTTTCTGCGGAGGGTTCCGTTCCATTGAGGGAAGGTATCTCACGAAACATGAAATGCATAGCGTGATTTCAACAAGAATTGTAGCAGACGTGTCTCCACCAACGCCAGCCACAGGTCGTGACGTGGATAATTTTAGACCCACCGTACCGGGTCACAGTCCCGGAGTTGGACACTACATTCACAACTAAATCTGGCACGAGATTTAGTTCGCGCGGTGTTATTGGATATTTATGGTCACTTTCACTATGTACGTTTCTTATTCAAGGAAAAGGGAGGAAAATAAAAGCCGAGTGAGCGTGTGTGGATTAGTTTGAGACTCTGATTGTGTGCATGGTTCTAGATTTGAGACACACGTAGTTTGTGAATATTTTGGATCATGTACTTGATCATGGTAATTTTCTGATGTCTAATATTAGTATGTTTGGTTTAGTTTATTAGTATAATGTTTCATGCACTATGTTAATATAGGTCTGTAGTATTTATATTAATATTTTAATTTGTATCACATTAAAATTAAAATTATATCGAAACAGAAAATTTCAATCCCTAACAATTACATATATGACGTCCTACAAAATTACATATATGACATATATTAGGTTTTAATTATATTAGTCCAATTATAACTTTTATTTGTCGAATAATTTAGGCAGTGCTTATGCCTAACTTTAACAAAAATACTAAAAGCATTTCAAGATAGACTGGTCTTCTATTATGGGTGGTATTGTAACAAAAAAAATCTGTATAAAAAAAATTATGGATGCATGTTATATTCGACATTAATATCTACGAAGGAGAAAGGGAGAAAATAAAGTTATAATCAAATAAAAAAAAACAAGTATAAAAAACTATTTTTTGAAAATATATACTTTTTTCATTAGAAAATAATATTTTTTAAGATTATGACACATTTATTATATAAATTTAGATAAAAATAATCTTAGTTGTTCAACTACTCTTATTTTAAATTACTTCAATTTTTACTGATAACAAATATATTTTATGATTGATGTTTTTTTAATAAAAATATTAATTAATCTTTTTAATTATATTTAGAGACATTATTAAACAAAATAACTTAAAAAACTAAAAAAATCATTATTTTGAAACAAAAATAAAAATTTAAAAGGACCATTATTTTAAAATAGAGGAAGTATCTATTATGAAAAGTAATTTTTTAAACCATGTTAAAAACAGACTTCCTTCATCCCTAATTATAAGTCATTTATAATTAATTCACACATGTTAAAAAAGTTTGTTAGTTAATTTAGTTAATAATATTAAATTTGTCTGTAATTATAATATTTTTTAAAATCATCCTTAAAATTATTGGAACTAACTATCTCACTCTTTTTCCTTAATCACTTTTCACTTATATAATTAATGAATGGAGTGAGAGTAATAATAGTGAATTTTTAATTTTCAAAACTAAATTTTTTAATTCCTTGATCTCATGAGAGAGAGAAACAAATTATAACATTATTATTTATGGAATTAAATAAAGATATTTTGATAAAAAAATTATTATAGAGGAAAGTTAAAAAATAATCTTAATGACAAGAAAATTTTAAAATAATGTCTTATATTTAAAGACATAAGGAGTAATTTTGAAAACTACTTTATGAATTTTTGGTAACATTAAAAAAAGTCAATGAATAAATGCAATATAGTGACATACCTTTAAATAAAATAATTATTGTTGAGACTTATTGATAAAAAAAACAACACACCTTGTCTTTCAATGCGCAATATCATATGTAGGGTTTATGGAATATGTACAACATTACATTAATGAAAAAGACACAATGTTAAGTTAAGTTTGATAGAAACAATATCATATTAAATGCAAAGAATGAAGTTATATTATTTTTATATATATAAAAAAGGAAAAATATATATAAAGGATTTAAGAAATAATTAAGACGAGATATAAAATTAGGGTTTAAAGAATAATAAAAATAAAAGTGTAAAATTAGGAATTAAAAAATAATGAAGATTGAGGTCCAAAATTATAGTTCAAAGAATAATGAAGATGAAAAAATAAAATTTAAAGAAATGAAGGTGGATATAAAAATATTTTTTATTTTTATTTTTATGCAAAAGAATAATTTTTATAATAAAAAATATATATAAAAAAGGAAGTACACTGAGTAGATTTTAAGGTGTAAATAACATAATACAAAGATGTTTGTCCATTTTACCATTTTCTTATTAAGTTAAGTTAGGATATTTAGTTTACTATTTCATTTGACTCATTTTCTTTTGAACAATTAAGAATGACTTGCAAATTAGGCAAGGTGATTTAGTTCATTGGACTAACATTGTTTTTAAACTTAATTGCATATTTTATGACCTAAATTTTATCATTTTATAAATTTTGTCACAAATAATTCACATTTTATTCGATTCTTAATTAAACGTCTATTATTATTAGTTAATTGATAACATGACCATATTGACTATTAACGTGAAAATCTAATGTTAATGTGACAATACATATGACAATAACATGGATTGCTAATGTGACAATGGTGTGATAGTATGTAATAGAGGTAAAATAGAAATTTTTTTAAAATAATGAGATAAAATGCTTAAAAACTAATAAATGATAAAAAATGATACCAACAAGTTGTTAGTTCGAATGATATTAAGTTTTCTTAAATAAAATCTTGAGTTTGAATTTAGTGGATGAAAAAAAATCTAATTAAGACGAAAATATAATATTATGCTATCTCATTTTATAAAATAAAGATCTTAATTTATTATTCTCTTTATCCTATTTTAATTATCATTCTAGATTTTTTTTATAAAAATAAAAAATATTCATTTAATAGATTAAAAAAATAAGTTTTATCAAATTAATATTAGTCTTAATTGATTTGACAGAATAACATACAATACAATAATAATATTTTTAAAAAATATTAAGATATAAAAAATAATTAATATTACATTAAAATATTAAATAATTATTATTTAAAATAATTTTTTTATTTTACACAATAATTAAAATAAGATAAAAGAAGTATATATCATTGAGTAAATAACTCATTTCGGTAGGTTCGGACACACTAGCATATTAAAGAATTGTATTATTTTTTTTCTTAACTTAATTGTATCTTACTATTTGAGAATAATACTTTTTTCATATCACATTTATCTTTGTATGAAAACTATCATGTTCGAATTAAATAAAATTAGTTTGAACAATAATTTTTTAAGAAATATTTAATACAACTGAAATGTTAGTTTATTCACGCAGTGAGTGATACTAATTGAAAACAATAGATGATCCTACCCTGTCCTGTCGAGTAGTTATTTCTAATTGACAATTTCTTGAACACTAACTAATTAATTAACAGAGGATGCAGTCTGTGGAGATATATAGGTAAACTAGGAGTTCCCCAATCTGAGGAGCCATCCATTGGGAAGATTCTTAATTCCCACTAACTACCAATGACTTTGTCTGATGCAATGTTAATTGATTACAAATATGACCGACTGAGTGACAAATGCAAGTGGTAGTGACTGTGTCGCCAGCTTTGTTTCTTATGACTTCCTTACCTACCGTTCAGCCCTCCTCAGCACGGTTCATTTCATTAACTAAAGTCTATTCACTCTTGTCATCACTCACGCTCTCCGTGTTTCACGAGTTAGTTTAATTAATTAATTTATAAGTTAGTTAGTTTAATTAAAATAACTTCGTTTACTACACTAATATCACCTATCCTCAATATACTTCTGCATCTACCACTCAAATCACACAATAATTCTATTCCTTAGATTCATGTTTAAACTAAAATTTAAATTAAATTTCGAAAGCGGAACATTCTAAATTTACTTATACCAATATGTACATACCGAAAAATTATAAACCAAGGGACCCACTCCAAGCAAGAAACTCTTCGAACGGGTCTCAGCTCACAAGTTTGACAAATTTTAATATAAAATATAAATCCATTTGGTATCTCTCATCCGATTAATATTAAACAATTGCAAAATATTTTAGGTCAAAATAATATTGTATGTTTAAAATAATAATACTCTTATATTAATTATTAATTAACCTAATACGTTTAATTGAACTTGATTTATCTTCTTGCAACCTACACATTAAACTAAATTATTAACTAATCTTGAATTATCATGTATCTATGTTTCTAACTAACTATAATATAATATATATTTAAG
>JAMLFT010003796.1:0-21117 GCA_026544285.1 Pachyrhizus erosus | reverse complement strand
AGACCCATAAACATAGTGGTGCCCTGGCAGTTTCATCACGTGGATCTACCAATAGTTCTTTCTCAGACCCCGCCGCCGAGGCTCCTGAACGTACCTGCCGACCGGAGAAGGCCACCGGCTCCTCAACCACCACCATCCTCAATGGGGTCATTCCAAACTGGTAGTGGGAGTCACAGGGAGGAGCCAACAGATGAAGAGGATCCATCAGAAGCGTCCGATTAGATTAGAGCAAGTTAGAGAAAATGTGATGTTTTAAGAAATTTGTATTACCTCCTTGAATCATGTATGACTTTTACGTTAGGAAATGAGAACTTGTTATGAAAGTGTTGTATGGAAATAGTTATCATATGATTAAACTGTAACTCCCTGGAGTTGTTATGCTATAAGTAAATACTCGTGCACTATCTCTGATGTTAATTAATTATAAATAATAATAATAATGATATTAATAATAATAATAATGAAAAAAAATGGGCATTACACATACTAACTTGAACACATCTTTTAGTCCCAACTTATTGGAGACAAACTTGCACTTGGATACCAAGGTAGCAAGCTTCATCTTTCTCCTCTTCTTTTTTTATTTTTGAAATTATTTATTTTCTTTTCCATAATTGTCTGTAACTTTTCATGCCTTGGTGACTTCAAATTTTCTAATGATGAATTATCTAGAAAATGAAAAACAAAAAAAGAAGATTCACATATGAAATAAATTACTTGCTTGGATCGTCATTCGAAGGTTTGGAGATGAAGAACACCTATTCAAAATATAGACTATGATTTTGGGGATTTTTTTTTTGTTTTTGTTTATTATTATATCCATAATTTGTGCACTTCTTGTATGTTTTGTGTTTCACATTAAAAATATTTGTGTATCTTGTTGATATTGTGGTTTATAATTTTATTTATCATAAAAAAACCTTTCAAGGATTTAAACTTTTAATACAATGAAAGAGGTTTTCAATCATGCTTATTTATCCCTTACACATAAAAACAAAAATCATATTAAATATTTTTATTAATGAACCAAGAATAGTTTTAGAGAAATAAAAAGATGAACACAAAGGTTTATACTAGTTCAGTCAAAATCCAAGCCTGCATCTAATGTTAGTTTAACAATCATAGTTAAACATTTCTTGCACTATAAAAATCTATAATACAAACACTATGCACAAACAATTTTTATATACCCTTTTCTTGAAACCTACAAAAAAATAAGAAGCACCCAACTTCTTATCTTTCCAATCTTAGAACCTCTCTAAGATTCAAAATAATCTAAAAAGAAAGTTGGCAGACTATAATACACCGTAGCAATGCAAATATCCAAATTGAATTGGACCTTACACACTTGGATGGTTGTTGACTCTATTCTTTAACAAATCTTTGAATGCGATCAATCATTCTTTCACTTTGATCTCTTTCTTTGAAACTAGAAAGATAACTTCTAAACTTGAAAGTAAACTTTGATGTGAAAAACTTTTTTTGTATTTGAAAATTGAATTTCGTTCTCTATATATTTTGAGTTTGAGAAAAAAAAATGTTTATATAAAGAATTTTGAACTGTGTAATCAATAAAATTAATCATTTTTCTCTCAATAAATCAACAGGATTGATAATGTAATCGATTACTCTCATTGTGTAATTAGTTACATCAATGTAATATGAAATACAATTTTTTTATGCAACATGTAATCTTAAACAACAATCAATTGCATTAGCTCAAATTACTGACTTCAAGTTCTTTTAACTCTTGTAATAGATTGCACACTCATGCAATCGATTAAAATAATTAAAAGATTTTTTCATATTTGTAATTAATAGACTTTTGAATCATTTAAGAGCTATATACATACATAAGCCGATTTTATTAAACAAGCAATACAATGTCACATCTTTACATGGTTGACATGATATAATAAACCAAAATTTGAGTCTTGAAATCTTGATCATCAACAAAAAAGACATAACCTAACCTCTAATTTGGTTCTTATAACAAGGACTACAAGAAGTAACATATTATGAAATATATATATACTATGATAAATAAATAAATAAATAATTAAACATAAAATAGACATTTTTCAATTTAATAATCGATTATTATACTAAAAGGAGATGTAATTTTGGTATTTAAGCATTCTATTGTAGTTTTATTTTGAAAGAAAAGTTATGAAGGGCATATTTTTTAGATGAAAATATAAAAAAATAAATAAATTTAATGAATATTTTATTTGCTAAAAAATATTTATTATTCTTGTAGTAAAAATGTTTATTTTTTGTAATTTTTTTTATATTTATTATTCTTGAATTTTAGTGGAATTTAATATTTTTTTCAAACTTAAATGGATTAATGAATGCAAATAATAAAAGTGGTGAGTTTTTCAAGAAACATAGGCTAGAAAAATCGCAATAAATTTATTAGTAAAGGGTAAATAATTTTTTTAAAACAATATATTTACTAATTTTTCTATTTGCAATTAATGTTGTCTTAAAAACATTTGGTATATTATTATTATTATCTCATAAGCTATATTCAAATTAAAAATCTTTTCTTTCCTTGACCCAAATTTGGATTCTCAATCCTTCTTTTCTCCTTTCGTTGAGGTTGAGAATGGCAGCTTACCAAGAGAGAAATGGCAATAGATTTGGGTACTTCTTTACATTCTTCTTTTTCTTGTGTCTCTTTATTATTTCTTATTTTAACTTAATAGAAACAATTTTCAGTATTACGTATGTTCGTCGTCGTCGTCGTCATCATCGATCAACACCCCTAAGTCCGCCAAAGACGCCTGAAATCATTCCGCACCAGGTGATTCTTTCCTTCTTTTATAAATATGCTTTAATTTAATTTTCATTTTATGTAAATGTTGAAAATTAGGTCATTCATAATATTTGAATGTTTGAAATTTGTCTTGATAGGTAAAGAAGTGAACTTTTGATATAGTTTTACTAGCATTTATTTTATCTTTTTTTGTTTTCTTTGCTTGGATTTATTCATACACTTTGATTGTGAGATCAAACTTAATGAGTAATAAAGATATTCTTTATTAGATTTTGGGCTAAATGTCTAATTCAACTCCACAAAACTAGGCTATAAGGTGAGGATTGCCCAAACTTTATAAACACTACTTAAGCCTTATCTCTAATTGATGTGAGACTATACCCACTTGCTCAAACCTATTACAATGAAGGTCTATAGGGATACAAATTAGGGCAAGCCAAAGGTGTTTGTAATTAGGTCTACTTTCCAACACCCCCTTACAGTCAGGGCTGGCTATTGGCTTAGAATATACCAATGCAAGTGGTAAGGATGAATCCAAAGGGGGTAAGCTTGGACCTTCCCCTTCTTCCCTTGATTAAGACCCTTTATAAGTATGAGAAAAGAAAAAATTAAAAATTAAAAAATAATATTAACAAGGGAAAAAAGAATACGGAAAGTAAGGTGTTGAAGCAGTGTTTGTTTAATTTCCTTTAGTGTGTTGTTCCTTTCGCACAATTATGGCATGGAATTAGAGTCTTTGCTATGCCAACAAGACAACTACATCCATCCAATCTATTATAAAAATTTATTTCTAAATTACAACCATAACATAGGTCTATCTCTCTCTAGCTATACAAGGAGAATGCAAACTAGCTTTTTTGTTCTTATGGGTATTGTTTTTGTGCCTCACACTTGGACTTAAATTAAGTGTTTGAGATTGAGTGTGTGTGTGTGGAGGAGGGGGAGATAGTGAAATACACGAGTTAGGTGGTCGATCCTAAGTCTAGTTTCATATGTAAATTTAATAATTTTAATTTTTTTTGAGTAAAATCAATAAATATTTGTGTGAAAATCATTATTCATTAAATAATTATTTGTTAAACTTAGATATTTAAATAATTATAAACTAAGAAAAGATTGGTGCCTTTTTTTTGGATTTGTTCCAAGTAGTTAGCCTTACAATAATGAATATTGGGTAGACTCCGATATCATATTAGTTTTTGGATTTAAGACCTAGGTCAAACCTATAAAACTGACTTATAAAGTCAAGATTGTCCAAACTTTATAACCACTATTTAAATCTTATCTCTAATCCATGTGTGACTATACCTACGCCTTTTATCTATCAAAATGAAGATGCATAAGATAACAAATTAAGGTGGGTTAAGGGTGTTTGCAATTAAGGTGATTTTTCAACATCCTTCTCCATAATGCAAAATTTTGCAAGTAGCACCTTCATTTGTAAAGGCTAACAATAATTAATTAAAACTTATCATTTGACCTAAACATATTTTTCTTATAATTAAAATTTCTTAATTCAAATTTGATTGTCTAACCTTAACATGTTTTATTTAGTAAAACTTAGTTTTTGATTTTAATTTCAAAATATTTTTATTATTAACATTTACTTAACGTGATTTTATTTGAAATAGTGAAGGGAACGTTTACTTCTATTTTTATTTCTTGTTTTATTTTCTATTGAAGAATATTAGCAAAACTCTCTAATAGTCTCTTTCTAATACTCTTTATGCAATTAGTTGAAATTTATTGAAAATTATCAATTTTAATAGGTTTTACATTTTAATATTTTAGTTATCTATTATCCAGTAAATGTTGATGAGATTTAACTAATTTCAAAATTTCTTCATTTATTGTATTGGATATGGAGATTATATATACCATGTTTGTTCACACTATGTTTAAGTTTCGAGAAAACTATTTTTTAATAACTTTTTATGAATGATAAATTTTAATAATCAAATGGTTTGATTAAAAGTTTTCACGATGTAAATTAGTCTAGAAACTAATTAGTACTGCATCATATAATTTTATTTTAATATATGATGTGTTATTTAAAATATAAATACATCTTATTAAACTATATATCTATGAATATTATAATTATCTGAAACCCGATATACTGTTCATTTAAATAATATTATAGAATTAAATGGTTGGATTGATAAACTTTATGATTTATAAAAAGTATAAATTTATCAAGATTTACATATATTAACATTTACCAACATTTGTCTCAAAAAACATATACCAACATTAGTTGAATTCTGTTTTGGGTATGGAATAAATTACATGGGGAAGGGAATATCCACTTCATGCACGCTCGTGGTCTTTGAAGAAGATTCATCACCGCTTTCAACGGTGAAAACTTCGTATTGATATCACAGTACAAAAAATAAATAAATAAATATTAGCATATGATTGATGCTTCAAGTGTTCGAGAACTCTTATAGTCTATCTCATGTTGTGTTTGATGTCAAAAAGAACAATCATTCATTCTGTTATCAATGGAAGTTGATTGACTTGAAACAGAACCTCTTGTACACTTCCTAAATTTTCATTTTCTAAAGAAAAAAAAGTCTTGTATTAGCCTTAAAACCAATCTATTGGACACATTTGGAGTTGTTGTGACTTTTTCACTTTTGATTTTCATAATATAATTTTTAAAATAAAACAATTTTAACAAAAATAAAACTGTAATAATTTTAACTCAATTTCAAAATGTTTATATATTTATTAAAAAAGTTGTGAATTTACTTAGTTTTGAAAGTACACTCTTATATTTAACAATAACATTTTCCTTAATTATCATTAGCAATGCCACTGTCACTGCCGGTGTTGTCATCACCAATAACATCACCACCATCAGTATTATCATTATTGACATTATCACCACTAACACTATTGTTACTATAATCACCAGGATTTTGATTCAACTATATGTATCATTTCAAGCACACATTATAGGTTGGTTTGAGATGGAGTTAGATAGCAGCTGTTCAAAATAGCATTATACAGATAGTCCTTATGGCTTCCAAAAAGAAACATAGCATATGGTTAAGTTAGCATCATAGTTTAATAAAGGAACTTGCATTGATGTTGCTCTACTAAAATCTCTAGAGTAAATTTGAATATACAGAGATTTGGGTTTGCTTGTATGGTTTTTTTTTCTTTCTTTTGGAGAAAATTTGTACATAAAGATATCAAATAAGGATGTATATGTGTTGGATTCATTTGGGTAGTAAAAAGCCAAACCAAATAATAAAAAAATAATTGATTTGGTTCAGATTTGAAAACTATGTTTTGTCAACTCGAACTGACATAAAACTAGTTGATCCAACACAGGTCTGTGTTGAGATTCAACTCTAATTCCTCTGTAGCCACCCCAATTGATAAATCAAATGACCCTTGTGGAAGTTTAGAACAATGGCTGAAGTTACTAGAACTAAAGTAATCAAAGGAGGTAGTGGAGTCAACAGTTTTCTCATTACAGATCGTATATATCTATGAATCTTGTAGCTGGTCTTTGTTTAGCCTTTTGATATGGCCTTGTATTGGGGTTAGAATACTCCTAATCTGTTTATAAATAAAATTTTGCTTATAAAACAATGTTATAATTGCTATCGCTTCTGGCTAGATTAAGTGTTGGGCTAGGCTATGACATGGTGGAGAAAGGCAAGGGAAGAAAGCATGTGATGGAGGAGGCGTTAGGTTTAGTGTAGATAAAAATGGCACACTGTACTGTTTCATCATAGAATGAGAAATTTTATGGTAACTCAGAAAATTGAGTTTCAGTAATGTTATTTTCCTTTAGTGTGAGCTTTTACTTATAAAATCTAATATCAGATAATTTTTTGTTGGTGAGTATATAAAGTTTGAACTTTAATTACTTTATGTTTGACCAACTCTTTCCTCATGTGGTCAAACTCATTTAAGTATTGGTTCCAAAAGCAACTGTACCAAAATCAATAATTTATCAAGGTACAATAGCAACTCACGTATCTGTATGTTCACTGTGATAAAAAGGAGATCCATGACTACATAATTATTTACTCACCCATTAATCTTAATATTGTATTTCATCATATTTCTACAATAATATTATATAGATTTTGGTCCTGTCTACTTAATTTTTCTTGGATGTTATGGCGTCAGTGAGTAAGGTGCCTTTGAATTCGAAGCACTTCCTTACAATTTGTATTTCTTATATATACAAAAATGTCTCCATACCAAAGGCTATTAGACTAATTTATACTTGGATGCCTGAATGCCAACCACTTTGAAATGAGGTCAAACAGATGTCTATATATAAACTTAGTTTTTATATTTGTGGCATGTCAACTAATTAGTTATAAAGTTTATATAAGTGATAGTTGCGTGTTCTCTTAATCAAGTAATCTAAAGTTTGAATACTAATTTTAAGTATGGAATAAATAATATTAAAAATATTCTCATGGTTCTCAAAGAATATTTGTTAGAAAAAAATTATTATATTGATAATGATTAATGGAGCACATGAGTTGGTAGTTTTACTACAGTTTTTTTATTTCTTATATTTTGGAAATTTTTAATTGTTGTGCTTTTCCAAGTACCTGCATTTATATACTATGCATTCGTCCATTTAAATGATCTTAGTTAACAATGATGATTTTTCATGTAGTTCCAATCAGTGGATCAAATTAATATATGTCATTAACACCAAACAGTTAATTATACCTTCTCAATTTATATGAAGCTTTATAATGTTGTATATTTAATTTTGAGGTGGAAATTGGAATTAAATATTATTTTAATTTTTCCTAACTGTCTCCTCTTTTTCTATTTTGAGTAGCCTACAATGATTGATGATGATAGTGAAGAAGAGATGGAGTGGGAAGAGAATGTCCATTTAGAAGAAAAAGATGACAAAAAGGAAAAGAAGGTTCATGCAGAAGAGTCTAAGAGCATGTATGAGAAAATAAAGGTAATTTTTCACCCCAGCTAGATCCCTTTTTAAAAAAAAAAATATCCTGTTGGGAAATGTGTGCATTGACAAGAGGACCTTCATCTCTTTCGGCAAATCGAGATCTTGCACACAATATTTACGAGAGGTTACAAACTTTTTGGCTGATTTGCTTTAAAGTACTTTTGGACTTGTTCATAAAAATAAATAGTAAGGATTAATATATATATAATTTTCGTTCTGTGGTTGATATAGCAATTGTGTAAGTGAGACAGTTTTTATATTAATTAGTACTAGAAATTAGGTTTTGACTCCTGGAATTATTCTAATTTTAATATTACATCTAGATATGCATTTAATTTTGAGTAGTGCCTCGAATTACAAAGCGTGCTTAAAATTTTCAAGCTAGTTATCATGACACAAATTTTACTAAAAGCAATAGAAAGTTCAAAGTGAGTCATGGGTATAGTACGTTAATAAACTGAGTTACACTTTTAATTGTTTAATATAGTCAATGTGCCATTTTGATTTCTACAATTTTTAATTTTGTAATTTTAGTACTCTTATTTTTAAAATTCTGTGAATTTGATTCATACGATAATTTGTCTTCCAACACTTAACATTGTTAACATGGTTGGCACATGTGAAATTCATAGGTTTGTAGAGTGGTACACATAAAGTTGATGTGTATCAGTCAGGTCAATACTTCATCGATGCATTATCATCTCTGTTAAATATTGAATGACAAATTAATAAATAAACCAAAATCGTATGATTTTAAAAATATGGATGTCAAAATCATGAATTTAAAAATGGAAGAATCAAAATCACATATTGGCTATACTAACAGACAAAAAATATAATTAAATCTAATTTTGATTAAGTTAATTTATAAAGTAATCAAAATAGCTTATAAGTTATTTAATGTAGCTTATAAGTTTAGTTACATATTTTCGTTAATTTGTTCAAAACTTTCAATAAAAAAAAGTAGCTTATAAGGTATTAAGTAAAAGAATTTTTTTTAATTTTTCAAAAATCTGAAATTAAAAATGTTTGGCTTACTTGTTAAAAGATAACATTTCCAAGAATCAATGTTTCTCACGAAGGTTTTTTTAGTTATATATCCAACATAATTGTTCCCATAAGAAAGGTAAGCATATAATTTTTCCAAATTAAAAAAAATATTATGATAAAAATGTCACGTTAGTCTTATTATATCATTTAATATAATAAATAATTAAAATTTATGATAAAAATATTATTGTTCTTTGATTTCCTGTAAATTTGTTGAATATTTTTAAAAATATTTATAAGCAATTAAATGGATTTTAAATAATTTCTAAGAATAATGATTCTCAAAATACATGATTCATATATATCATAATTATCGAACATGGAAAACTTTCCATAAACTAAAGGACCCTATTAATTAAGTAGGGGTTTTTGAAATTTCAATGGGACTTGTGAAGCTTATTTATTTAGTTATCACAAACCATGGATTTCTTGTATTTGTGGCATGTCAATTATTATAATATAAAAGTTTAGAGTAATTGGCTAATGTTAGTCGGATCACACCAAGTGTCTGTCGATCTAGCAACTTCCAATTTAACTGCTTCATGTCTTCTGTCTTCTACTCCATTAAGGGCTGATACAACTTATTCTGATACAGATAGTTTTCTATCTGCATCTTCCAGAATCCGAAGTCTCTGCCAAAGCCTCAACTTATTAGTTGTAACAATCTTGGCCAACGTCAATCAGATCACACCAAGTGTCTACCGATCTAGCAACTCTCAATCATATCACACCAAGTGTCTACCGATCTAGCAACTCTGAATCAGATCACATCAAGTGTCTACCGATCTAGCAACTCTCAATCTAACTACTTTATGTCTTTTGGCTTCTGCAACGTTAAGGGCTGATACAACTTCTTCAAATACAAATAGGCTTCTATCTGCATCTTTCAGAATCTGAAGTTTCTGTCATATTGTCATATCACACCAAGTGTCTACTAATCTTTTGGCTTCTGCCACGTTAAGGGATGATACAAATAGTCTTCTATCTGCATCTTCCAGAATTTGAAGTCTTTGCCATCAAACTTCTCAATCTTCACTTTCCTTTCTTCCAACGTTATTGCTCTTGTTGTTTTCTCTATTTCTCTAAATTGAGATTTCTGGAAAAAAACAAACCTTTTCTGATGTGGAAAATCAGACAAAGTCACAACCATAGAGCATACTAAGATATTGGCTCAAATACCAATTTTTAGAAACAATGCAATAATGAAAGAAGGAAATAAAAGAGAAAGAGAGAAAAAGACTCAAGAATTTAACGTGATTCAACACACAATGTATGTTGTTTACGTTCACGATTGCACTAGGAAGTGTATTTTTATTTTGTTGTGTCTCTAGAAGTTTATAAGGGGTTACTTATATAAAAATCTATAAGCAATGTCTCTCATCATTTACACGATGTGAGACTAAAATCAAACTACATATTTCTAACATAAATTATATTATTTAAAAAATAATTTTTAAACCAATGAGTATAAGTTATACTATCAATAACTCAATAAATATATTTACTTTCATAAAATAATAGATTATATCTCATTAATAAATTTTACAATAAATTAAAAGTATAAAAGAAAATTAACAATTAATATATTTAAAAATAATCACATATTTTTTATAATTGAAAAAATATTACTATTTATTTTTTATATATAGGAACATAGGTGGTATAATTGTTGAGACTGATTGTTACTAGTTGTTGATTCAGTGAAAGTCTACAAAGAAGGAGGACTGTAGCTATTTTCATGGAGTAATGGAGGATTGCTCAGTTTTAAGCATTGGTTTTCAGAATTTTAATTTTAGCTTTACTAAAAGATTGGGCAATAGAGTGGCACATGAGCTTGCTTGTTTAGCTTTAGGTTTTCAGAAAAGATATTGGATTGAAGTTCCCTATCAAGTAGAACCTCTTATTTTTGCTAACGAAAATGTTATTGTTTCTGTTTTGGAATAATACTCAGTTTTCTCCTCAAAAAACAAAAATGGGACACAGTTTGGTATTTTAACTTCAGTTCTTTTATTTCTTATGATTTTGACAAATTTTAAATGCAGTGCTTTCCCTATAAAAGTACGTTGCATTTATATACTATGCATTCGTGCATTTAAATTATCTTAGTTAACAACGATGATTTTCCATGTAGTTCCAATCAAGTGGATCAAATTGGCATTCTTAATTTATAAGTTGGATTATATTGTATATTTAATTTTATGCTGGAAATTGAAAATAAATACTGTTTTAATTTTCCTAACTTTTTCCTCGTTTTCAATTTTATCTAGCCTAAAATGATTAAGGATGATATTGAAGAAGACATGGAGAGTGAAGAAAAGGTCCATTTAGAAGAAAAAGAAGTTGACATGGAGGAAAAGAAGGTTCTAAGTCTTTATTATATCTTATTTTAAGTCTGTAAAATAAAAATTATTAGTTAGTTTTCATAAAAAAAAAAAATTGGAATCAATAGAAAGTTCAAAATGAGTTATGGTTATATTTTATAGACATAGTAAATCTACAACTTTGGTATCTCCATTTTTAATTTTGTGATTTTTAGTTCTCTTATCTTTAAAATTGCACAATTTTTGTTCACCGCATTAATTCATTATCTAATACCTAACAAAGATGTTGACATGGCAATGAAGTGATGATGTGACTGGTACATATAGAACTAACATGTCCATAATCAACATTTCATCAGCACTTTAGCATCTTTGTTAAATATTAGCTAGATGACAAGTTAACAAATAAATCTAAATCATGTAATTAAAAAAAGTGGATCAATATTACAAATGAACTATATTAGGAGACTGAATATGCAATTAATCCTAGCTTTATAAGATGTATAAGTCATAAATAACCTAAGAAATTGCACGACAAACAAAATATGAAAATTAAGATTAAGAGTTAAAAGTGGAAGTCTTTGGATGACTAAATTGGAAAACAATAGAAAAGCAAAGAAAGATGAAGAAAGGAAGAGAATAACTTGTGAGAATAAGGAAGTGAAGGGGAAAATTCAAGAACAAGGAAAGAAAATGCTAATGACCAATTAAGAATGGAAAAACATAGGAGCTTAGGCTAAGTTCCCAAGTTCCATGCTCCAAACCTCCTTGAAAAGAGGTGAAAATTATCTTTAAAACTCCTTTGGTTAGGAGTGATTGATTGGTTTTTCTTTTAATCTCCTTGCACTATATTTGAACTTCATCATGTCATGCCATCACGGATTTGTTTTCTCTGGATTTTGAATAATAATATTTTGGATTACTTCTCAAAGAGAATGTACTCCTAAAACTAGCTTTTTTATTTATGGTTTGACAGTCCAATTATTAATACATAAGTGTGAGAAGCAGCTCAAAATTGTTCAACCAGATCCATTGAGTACACTAGTCAAGTATTCAAGTCAATCAAATGAGTTTTATCTTCTCTTGCCAAATATATCAACTTTAATCCAATGCAAGTAACTTCCTATTTGCTAATTTTTGTTTGACTTTTGAAAGTTTCTTTCCATCACTAACAAAATTATTCTAGGTGAATGTATGTAAGATACATATATGCCATCTCTAAGTAGATACTTAGGCTTGAAGACATATAGGAAAAATTGATTAATGAACATGAGATATAATCGTTGTTGTTAGTAACTAAAAATGAAGTGAAGATTCATTCACTATCAATATGCATAAGGTTAAATGATGGGTTCTATAAGTAGTTTATTATGTATGAGAGGAGAGAAAACATTGACTTAAGTAAAGAACCAAACCAATGATTCAGACCTTTACCCCAAATTCAATATATTGAACATTTATAAATAAATATGAAATATCATTTTAATTCCACGAAGCTCAAGCTACAAGAAAACTAATTATTCTATGTCCATGTGTTAAAATATGATGTTGGGAGCACAACCTCTAAAGTAACGCTCAAAATATGATGTCATTGGAGGAAGTGTAGTAGTTAGGACCATGGATGAAAAATGGGTGTGCAACACCTACAATGTGGCATCCAACAAGTATATTGTAGTCGCTAGGGCTTATTGGAGAAAAAATGGAGGAAGACAAAACAAAGAAAATGGCATCATGATTGTGGATTGAAAATAAACTAGCTCATACACAACATCTTGCCCATTCACAATTTGTAAAGAAAGGAAGATAAGGTATGTTCTATATAATTCATAGTCAAGGTATAAACAATATATAGACTTTACAAATAGGGTTTACACATAATTCTAGTAAAAAAAATCAAGAAAGAATACAAGGAATAGTTAATATGATAAAATTGATACCGACATAGGTTGTTTTAAGTGATTTAGATGTAGATTAAATCAAGGATGTTGTTGTAGTCACAAGAGTTCAATATCTGTAGACTCAATAATGTGGTGTTCAACCTCGTAGATGACTTAGCCACAGTGGAATGCTTATTACGTGACCACAAAATGAGTTTGAGTCCAAAATAAACTAGGTAAGTTGTGGTGGATTTCATCTCAAAGTAGTCCCCATCCCTAATGCATAAATAGTGTGATAAGGCAATGAATGAAGATGAAGTAAACATCAATGGTGCATTTAATGTAGTCAAGAACCATTTCTCAGCTTGTAAGTGTAATTCAGTTGATGCACACATGTATTGAGATAGTTTGTTAATAGAAAATGTAATATATGTTGGAGTAAGGGACAAGTAGTTGAGTTAATTGGGGAGGTTTTGGTAGCCAAATTGCAGGATGTATAGAAAAGAATGGCTATAAACTATGAAGCATGTTCATGAAGGTTAAATGAGGATAATGATACTAAGAAAGAAGATCAGGGGTAGTAGGAATGATCTTAGTACCCAAAAAGCACATTGGAGCACCAAGGTCTTTTAAAGAGAACTTTCAATACCATAAAAATATGCTACAGATAGGTAGTTGATCACGTAAATGTCTTTTACTATTGGCCATGAAGGAAAACATTATTTAATCCGTTTGACTTAAGGACCACCCTTTAAAGATAACAAAGACGACAAGCTTCATAGTTTCTGCCATAACAACAGGATTAAAGATACCTTGGTAGTCAATCTCAAGATGTTGAAGAAATCTTTTTGTTTAAAATTTGGGTTTAGGTCTAACTCAATCCTATAAAATTGATTTGTAAGGTGAGAGTTAACCCTTATATATATACACTACTTTGGCATTATCCTTATTCAATATGGAATTAAACCACTACCTTTGGTGGCTCAAAGCTACAATTTAGGCAGCTTTTGAAGTTGATACAACTAAGACAAGCTAGGGATTACTACAATTAAGGAAACTTTCCAACATTTCATAACAAAATGAGCTTTGTATTAAGCCATCAAGTCATTACTTTTGCATTTAAGACATTAGACCCATTTTTTAAAACCTATACTGAAGTGAGGAAGCTAGATAACAAGATATCATGTCCCATTGGCAATAAGAGCATTGGACTCATCAAACACTACATTTTTCTACTCAGGTTGTTATAAAAATTTGGTACAACATGAAGGCTCCACAAGAATTAGAAATGGAAATTCAGTGGCTAGTTGTAGCTGTTTTGGTTTGAAAATGTTGCTTTTAAAACATGTTTCTATTAGATGAATGGGCCTAAAATCTAGTTAGATTAAGGAGGAGTATCAACATAAGCAAGAGACCATGTGTACAAGTTATTGTTAGGATGAGAAAATGATTTAGGAATAGTGAACATAAGATGAGTTAACACTAGAGAATCAGATGTGGGATAATAATTGATAGATGAAGAAGATGGAGAGAATTAGGAGACAAGTCAGTTAGTGAGGATGAATTTGACCTTAAGTGGAATCAGATTGCATGTGTTGTGTAATGAAAAGTGATTAGGAAAAGGTGAGGAATTGGATTGTGGAGTAGGGGAGATGTCTGAGAAGTTGACTAAAAGAAGGAAGAACAGGGAAAACATTCTCAACAAAATGAAACATAACAATAAAATGCGTTTGAGTGGAACTCTAGCCTAAAAACAATTTGGACTTCGGAAGAAGTTTATTATGTGTGAAAGAAGTAAGCTAAGGGAAACACAAGCAACCAAAGACTTGCGTTTAATATAATTGGGTGGACATTTAAAGGCATTCAATTAATAAGATTTGTTACCATTTCAAAAGCATAAAGCCAAAGGAAGTAGGAGAAAAGCATGGTGAAGAAGGTAGCGAGCAATTTCATTAAATGTCTATGTTTATGTTCCGTGAGTCCATTATGTTTAGGTATATTTGGGGGAGTTGTGAGATGAGTGATGCCTTGAATTTGAGAAAAATATGCAGCTTGAGATGTTCACTAACACTACCAATATATGTTTTGATTTTGGTATTTAACTGATATTTAACACTGCTAGAAAACTGTCCTATTATTTCAATTGAGTATACGTTGGATTAGACACAACTTGATCATCAACACCAAACATATGCTCAGCACTAGTGATTGTGTCAGTAATATAGCCAAAAAGGTCATTTGTTTCAAGATTTGAGTGTGCTAGTGTGTTGATCATCATAATTGAGTTTGGTGGAAAGGGAAGGGATCAAACTATATTTATCTCAATGAGTGGTTTGGTGGAAGGAGTCACAACAACCGTTGGAAGAAAAGAAAGGATCAATTTAAGCCTTGAAGCTACAAGATCTATGATACTATGTATAGAAAGGAAGATAATTGTTGTAAATGTATAATTAATTTAGAATAGAATATTTTTCCTATAATTAGCATTAATTTAGGATAAAGATTGGTTACCAGAGATAATTAGGAGATTTTATTTTGTTGTTGTCAATTATTCTTGATAATCAGTGACTTATATAAGTATAGTAATGTTTTCTTTTTTACTATAACATATATTATATATGTGCTAGAGTCATGGTATTAACAATATATAGGTTGTACATTAGGATTTACACAGAATTTTGGTACAAGTACAAGAATCAAGAGAGAGAATACAAGGAAACAAATAATATGATAAGATTGTTATCCAGTTAGGTTATTTCAAGTGATTGAAAAGTTAACACTTGAGCATAATTTATACCATTAAAAGGGAGAAATTTTTTACGTGGACCTCACTACCAAAAGATTCTCCCCTTTTAATCATCGCTTTATCAAAGTGTACTATTTATTTCCTATATCACTCTCCCCTAATTTTCTTCTCCTTAGTTTATTCCATCCAAACAAAGTGTAAGTGCTTAGCATTGGATTCTAATAGCTTGACTAGTAGCTGAAAATTTCTAGAAAATATTTTATTTATCATGTGTATTAGTAAGAACCTAGTGCAAGTGGTGACATGATAACAAGCAAAATTTGATATATTTCATGATAAAAAAATTTCTACATGTTCAAGTCCTAAGTTAAATTTATGCAAAATATGATGCATAATATCTTTCAAATAAGAAAGACTTGGTTACCTATTTGTTTTTTCTTTGAAAATGGTCTTTAGGATTTGTGCTAGAACTTCACCATTAGATATTACCTTAATGCAGAACTTGACCTTATACTAGGTTTATAATCAAATTATGATATGGGGTGTTATTACCCTTTTGACCCAAGATGATATGGGTAGTCTTAAGGTCTTTTGGCACTAACTCTAGTTTTGAAGTGAAGAGTCATGCTTGTGGTGATTGAGAAATGAAGAAAGGCTAAGAAGTATGGTCTTGGTCTTGGTGAATTGTGAAGGGATCCTTTCAATGAGACATTTTGGGTGGTCAATGGATTGTTAACATATGAATTAGATCTAAGATGCGTTTATATGTAGATAAATGACGTGGAGGAAGAAGAGCCTTTGACAATATAATAACATCTCTTTGAAGAAGTACATACAAAATTTAGCCTTTTAAAATAACTTCTGATGGACAATTTAAATTGTATAAAGGCATAATTAATTTTTAAGCAAACTTTGAATAGTTTATGAGAAAAAATTGAATGACACAAAACATGAATGGTTATTACCACAATTTATTTAGTGTTAGAGAATAACAATAAATCTAGAATTACAGCAACAATTAGAAATCTCCCAAGCAAATTTTGGAGTAGAGAAATTAAGGTTAACATCTCCTACTTAATGTAGTGAGTGAAGGATTGAAAAGGGATCATATTTGGTCCTCTCAACTCTGGTGCAAGGATTCAAGTTATGTGTATGTTGTGATAGCAACATACGCATAATAGCACCAAAGCGATGAACCGTTGTGTAGCCCTTGTGTTTAACTGGGTGAATTAACCCTTACACTTCATCTATGTTTCATGGTGTTTTTCTTTTTATGGATTACCACACCATTGATGCGAAGAATCCACTCATTGATCTTTGTTAGGAAATCTAGTCATCTTTAATAAAGTCTTTCCTACAACCATGTTTTTATGGGATTTCTATCCAATTTAGTAGTTCCACTTGAACGTAGTGTCTTATATAGGTGTTTAGTTTTCTATCAATAGCCTTCCATGAAAAGAGTTTTATTATTTTTTTCAAAAAATACAATCATAAATGTATATTAAATTCTAATGATTTTTAATATTATTATTGATATCATGGATAAAAATTATTCTAATTTTAATGGTAAGACTGTTAGAGATCTATTTATACCAAGTGTAAGTCATGGAAATTTTACATGTTGAATCACCATGACATTGGTATGAAATATCTATAAATTTTGATGAAAACGATCTTCATAAAAAAAAATTGATTAAACACATTTACTTGAATCTCCTTTTCAATCATATTTTCATAACAAAATAAAATATTTAATAATATTTTTTTTAATATTCTTGTCTCATTTAATTCTTCTAAATATCATGAGTTGTTATTTTGGTCTCTCTAAATATCATGAGTTTTATATGTGTCTCCCTAGATATCATGGGTTTCTCACTTCAAATAGAAAATCTCTAAATTTTTTGGAATAAAAGTCGTGACTAGAGGCATAATTTTATCCTAAAATATACCGATTAAGTGGAAAGAAATTAGTTAGGTGACAAATAAAAGCTTTAGATATCTCCTAGTTAAAAAAATAGAAAAATCTTTTTTTTTTAGGACTAAAATCCTGATCAAGTTAAATCTTAATTAAAGGATGTATTATTATTTGAGAGAAAAAAATTATGCCAAAAGAAATGATATTATGTTTATGACAAGCATTTATTATTAAGGTTATTAAATGAATCATAGTGTATCATCTATTTATGCACTTAAAGGGTTTTAGTGGGAGAATTTGTGTTCGATTTTTTCTGTATGTAAAATTTTTTGGACCAATAATAGTCATGTATTATAAATGGGATTAGTTTCTCACCTAGTGAGTTAGGATACACCCTAGTCTCTAATTTATGGAAAAAAAAATTCATTGTAGATTTTTCTATGGATTCTTGTAGTTGAAAGTGCTTACAATTTTTTATATCATTATTAATTGAAATTTTTAATTTTCATTATGATCTTATTTGACACTTTCAGTGAAGAGAATAAACAAACACCTCAATTACCAGTCGTCACATTTATGAAGTACATTTGGATGAGCAACACAAGGGTGGGCTTGTTTAATATTCATGTTGTAGTCAACCTTGACTATGTTATGTTAGACCAATGATTGTTGTGTTAGAACTTTTATAATGTAATAAAAAATATGATTTGACATTATGATTAGTTAATGACTAAAATATAAAATAGTTTTATTTTGGTATTTTCAAGTGTTTTTTTAATTAAATTGGTCTTTTTCTTAATTTTTAATTTATTAAAGTGACATTACATATCTCATAATTTGTCATGTGTTACTAAATTGATTTAATGTAAAAAAATTGACCAAAAAAAGACCAATTTAATCTAATAAATATTTTAAGAGACCAAAATTAAATTTTTTAAATTTAAGGAATAAAACTAAAACATAAGATATTTCCATGATGGAACAAAATTATATTTGGCTTAATTAATCACTTTCAAGACCTTGTGAATGAGTGCTTGAGATCCTGAAATTGATACTCAAACATCAATAATCAATTATTAAAATATAAAATGTACTATAACAATTAATTATTGAATCCTAATAATGAATTTTTGAAATGTGCCTTCGTTTCAAAAAGTTGAATATACAATGGATTATTTCTAGAAATAAACAATTCATTAATGTTTGAATAAATCATAAGTATATTTGATATATTTCATTTTTTTAATCAGCATCTCATTAAAAAAAAAGTGGCAATCAATACATTAATCTTAACAAAAAATGCATATATTACTTAAAGTAGTATTTACAATTAATAAAATTTTTCTTTCTTAAAATTTTTTTACATTTTTAAATTATTATATTTATTTAAATAAACCATGCATCAGTATAAAATATAGTGAATTAAAATTCACAACTTTGAGGTGAGAACTTTTCTCTCAATTAGATTCCTTTAATGTTCTTTCTATTCTCTTTTAAAAACATGCTCGTGTAATAACTTAAGCATTATGCAAATAAGTTTATAATTTATATTTTTTGTATTATTTTAATTTTAATATATTTTTAGTTATTCTTAAATTTTATATAAAAATATGAAAATATATAAAAGTATTGTTACCAAAATTGACATAATCTTTCTTAGTTATTGATTCTCATATGTTACCTTCATCACAGAATCAAATATTGAATTATCACATACTACCAATCTCAAGAAATGGGCCATATAGGAGATAGCTTCTCATTCCTTCTGCAGGGCAACGACTTGAATCTATAATTAAGGTTATGCCTTAATTTGCAAGAAGAAATCTCCCACTTGAAACTGAACTTCTCTCCCCCTTTTATCAACTTGTTGATTCATTCTATGTTGGACGTAAGCATATTACCTTTCAACTCATTCCATATCTCTATCCAATCTCCATGAGATACAGGACGAGTTTGTTTAAACTTCTAAAAAAAAGAAATTATGAAAAAATATTTTTAAAATAAGTGTTTTTTTTTTTAAGAAGTATATAGAATGGCCGGCAAAACTAAAAATCATTAGTGGCAATTCTTGTAACCATTTTAATGGCCACAATAGATCATTTTTCAACTGTTCCTATTCACTTGTTTATTGACCTTTTATGTATTGCCGGTAAAGTTTAAAATCATTATTTCTCAGCATGCTATGGAATTAAATTTTATCATCCTAATTATTTACCGTTTTGAAAATTTTAATATAGAATAACAGTAGAGAATCCAAAACCAGACTTTATTAGATTGAATGTAACTATACTTTGACAAACAATAAATTCTGTATCTAATGAACAAAGCTACGCTCCTACTATGCCGCGTCCTAATCATCACTCCTTAATCCATTTTGGTTACTGCATTGTGCTTTCTCTATTTGGTCTTTGTCAGATAATGACGGCTGAGCATCTCTACAATAATTAAAATATTAGGCACATATTTAAGAGAAAGATAAAAATAGTTCAATGTGAAACAAGAGCACGTCAACAAAAAGATAATGCATGTCATACTAAAAAGGTACAAGTAGCAAACATAACCATTTCTCTTAACCTTAAAAAAAATGTATAAAAAGTATATAGAAAAACAAATAATACTAGTGCTTTTTATGGTACTTGCATATGCAGCTAAGTATTGGCTCAAAACATCATTTGCCTCAATGCAGCTACGAAGATGTAGTCCAGACAAAGAACACACTTAAATTCCCCCTGATTAAGTATTGTCATTACACTTCCAACATGTTTGTGCTATGGCATAAGAAAGTTACAATCGTGCAGTGAAACTTAGAATCATGGAAGAAAATTTTGTTCATTACACATTGGGAAAGAAAAACTTTACTCTTGAGTAAAAAATTTAACGTTTCCCTTATTTTTATAGAAAAATTATATTTTAAGTTACTTGTTTCACAAAAGTAACCTTTGGTTCTCCCTATTCCTTGACCTTATTCTAAAGCATTTCAAAGTCAGCTTTACTAGGCTATGGCAACATCCATTTCAATAAAGTTAATCACAAAAGGCACTAAATATAAATTAAGAAAGGAAAATGTTGGAAGAAAAAATTATAACACTAATCTATATAATTTTAGAATAAAATAAGTAATTTTAGAAGAAAAAAATTACCTATAAAATTTAAATACTATACTTTCATATGATATTTTTATTCTAGTGGATGCAATATTATAATTTAAACACTAATCTCTATATATATAGATACTCTTACAATTTAAATATTAATACAGTTTCATATAAAATAAAATTTTATATTATTATAATTAAATATATCTGAACATGTTAAGATTTCATGATATATTTATTCTTATAACTTAAATAATGATATTTTTTTTCTTGAATTTTTTTACCCTTAAGTGACATCAAAATTCACCCATTTTATTTATAGATAAGAATATAATTTCTTGTAAAATTTACATCTTCGTATGAAATGT